>JAOPJO010000097.1:13122224-13144438 GCA_027123675.1 Molva macrophthalma
GTGTGTGTGTGTGTGTGTGTGTGTGTGTGTGTGTGTGTGTGTGTGTGTGTGTGTGTGTGTGTGTGTGTGTGTGCAAGGTATACCTAAATTCCACCAGCGTTTTTCCTTTCTTGAGAGTATTGAATAGTTCACTATTAAAGCCAAACATAGCATCCTCTTCTCCAAAAGGCTCCAACATTTTCTAACACCAATATTATGGGCATGAAAAGTTTTCAGTGTGAAACACAAACAGAAGTGAGAGTATATTTTGACCCGTTTCTTTTCATTATAAAAGGTAAACAAATGCAGCATACCTCCACAAGAAGTCGACGGTGGATTTGGAAGGTGATCATTCCACCAGGCCCCACAGATATTTCTTCAACTACATTATCCTGATTCAACTGAACAGAAAAGTATAAATAGTTAAGTTAGTTAATAGTTATTGACAATGAGAATATCTAGCCTAATAAGATTATATGGCTTAGGCCTATATATTAGAGGGTACATTTTTTAAATACTACAATATAGTCTCCAAAAACAAATGTTCTTTTTTCTCTGTATTTGGGGAAAAGTATCTTCATCCGTGTGAAAATGTAGTAGACCTACTACTCGTAGTCTATATGCACGAACCTCATTGGCCAGTGCTTCTGCCTGCAACTGAGCGTCTCCGTGGGACGGAATGATGCCATTCATCCGGAGTGTACTGACCGGCAGTCTGAAATCAGGAGATTGACTGAAAAAAATAATACATTTTTGACTTTAGGGAACATGGTTATAAGAAGGCACATTTGAGCTGATTCGGCGGAATAACAGACAGACACACACATACACATTACCGTTTCTTTGAAACGGGAGCCGCACGAAGGGCTGGAATGAAGACATCTTCGGGTTGATGCAATGTCCTTGACAGCTATTGATACATATCAAACATAAGTATAAAATAACTATAACGGCTACCAGAACATTAAGGACCTTTGTGGAATCAACACAATTAGGCAAAGTACAATAGTTAAGAGCTTTGTGACAACATAAGCCTCATACAAAATAATCATAAGGCTTTATTGAGTTTTGGGCAAGCTATTGCAAACGTGCACATGCACCACACAATCTTTCACAGCAACGTCCCAATGTAAATACCTTTGCAGCAATGCTTCTTCTAAAGAAACAAGCCATTTGCGCAAGACTACATTTAATAATTACACATTTTAATTTCTTTGTTTGACTATGAAAGGTAACCGGTTCAGGTTCAACTTGATATTTATTCTACTTCCTTATTAAATGCATCCTTCTCCACCATCCAATCGGAATGCTTCATTTGGTGACGACACCAAGACATAAGAGGGTTCGCTTGAAATGTACTCCGCCACTGCTGAAGTGAATCCCCACGTCCACACCATTTTATGCCGTCTGACACACGATCATACCAACACTTTACTCTGCGACAATATATTGTTATAATTGTATTTTTGGCATTGGAGTATATCTAACGAACAGCTCAGGTATTTTTTTCTGTATCTCAAAGTAATTGGTTTAGTACTAACGTTACAAAATAAAATGTAAGCCTAGATCATTAAATCTTGCCAAAAAATCTCATTAAAAATCAAGAGGCAAGCAAACATGACACTACTTAACGAACACATTTGTGAAAAGAATTTATTTAACTTGAACCAATGTCTCAACACATTTAGCAAATAAAATGATATTTTGATAACCAAAACAAAATGAATACAGTGTATACAAACTGAATTCCAGTAATTTCCATACATTATGAAACAATTCTTGAAAAGAAAAAACATTTCTCTTGTCCAGTCTGAGGTTTATTGATCCGACCGCCCACGGGTGACCAATCCCTTCTTTAAAATGTACATTAAGAGTAGCTATACAGGTAAGATCACTTCTGCAAAACAATCAACTTTGTCAGGAAAAAAGCAATGCATGTAGCAGGTTGCCTTATAAGAGGCATCAAAACATAGCCAAATAAATAGCAACACGGCAGTAAAAAGAGGCCATCGGTAAGAGAGTCAAAGGTCCAATCAACGGGTAGACAGCGGGAAGCCCTCCTCACACTAGCTGCAATAGCAGATGTGGATGCCACTGTCTGAGGCTGCAGACAGTGTGTCCACATACAGTCGATATGGCACAGGTAGGAGGCACATCCAAGCAGACCCAGTTTCCCTGGAGTAGCTCGCAGCAATAAGTAAGGTGATCCGCCGCCACACAGCGACACTCAGGAAACATCTGAGGAACAAGACAAAAAAGGAGCATGACCCAGGAAGTTGATACGTGGTATGTCTCATTTGAATTGCAAGGCTTTTAGACTGTAGCTTAGCTTATTGCACAATTTGACTTTTTAAGATTTTGGCAATATGAAAAAAAAGTCTACTTAGGGTACTGTCCTAGTCATTCTTTTTTATTACCCCGATATAAAGGGTCCAGCATCCAGTCTTCAAGGTCTAATCGTGTGTTAAGCGTGTCGTGTTTTTTTTATAGAGATGGCAACTTGAAGTAGGCATCACTTTTCTACATACTAGCCTCTATTTAAATCTGTGATATTGACCAAAAACATTTTTATCTAAAAGCACAATACATTTGAACAATAATTGAATATTTATAATGCAACATTTAATAGGAAGTGTAATGTACAGGCTCCATTTCCCTAGCAGAACTAACTCATTATCACCATTGAGTCTACCACAGTCTGCATTTAACATCTGTAGTACTTGTTTAAAATGTTTGAGCATGTACAAAAAATGTATACATAAAAAAAAAAAAAGGTTTTCGTAATACTGTAGTCTACCAAGAATTGTATTTAGCAAATAACTACTTACAGCTAGCAGGCTGCTCTCCAAACCGTCGCATCAGCTGATCATGTGTGAACTTGACAAAGGCATCATATTGCTCTGAAAAACAAACAAACATGTGAATAAAACCCATTCAAGCAACAGCGCTTAAGCATCTCGTTTCTTAAGTCGCTTGCCAAGTATACCTGCAAGCTTGGAGGTCAGGATCTCGTTGTACTCCTCACGGATCGTCTCCTCCCGCTCCTTCAGAAGCCTTTCGCAGATCATGCCCACCTGCCTAAGGGAGAACAGCGGCTGCTCTTTCCTGGTGGGAGACGTGGAGCAGCTCCCTGCACACAGCAATTGGACGTGGTCACTACAGGTGTGTGTTTTCACTTCTTGCAACATGGGCTGGATAAAATCAATGTCGTTTTGCCAAGATGATTTCACATCAGGAGAACGTATCTATATCAAGACCACTATTGTCTGTCTTATGTCTGGTATAAATATTTAATGTTTTGTATGTTACATGGGATTTATTTTGTTGGTAATGTGAGCATCTACAGGTGAATTTGCAGATGTATTATGTACATTAACAGGTGACCAGAGATAGTAGGAATTTTGAACAACAAAATTGTTATTTAACGTAAAATATCTGGGACCCCCATTAGTTAAAAGAGGATCTCGTGGACCATTTGCAGAAGTGATATTAGGTTGCAATGGCATCCCTCTGTGTGACCAACATAGTCTGATTAAGTCATAACAGACATGTTTTTATATCACACAACCTAGACCAGGTTGCAGGTTGTTCTTCGGACATGGCACTCCGCAGCGGACTAACGTTACCTGACGATCCGCTCGGAACACTTTGGAGGTCCACAGGACAACAGCCATCCGTCTGCTGCGGAACGCTGTCCAGGTGTCTGCGCTTTTGCAGCCGCTTGTACTCTTGTTTGATGTTGTGTAGAATTTGTTCTGAGAAACAGTTATCGGTAGACAAATCAATTAGTTGCCCATTCAACTGGCGGATATAACTAATTATCCCATGCTATTAGACGTTATTTTGCCCGATCAGGGCACGTACGTTATAGTGACTTCAAGTGTATAATTGTTTTGTATAAAATGCTCCCTACCGGTTGTAAGTCTAGAGGATACCACTTCTCCAAATGGCGAAGGCTCCATACGCAGATATTTCTGTGGCGATGAAGTGGAAGCAGCTGTAGACATGATTGGGACGCATCTTCTTCTCTTGGGTGATGCCGGGCTCATGAGTGGATCAAAATCCATGGTCCTTTTCAGAGTAGCACCACAAGCCATTGTACCAAAAGTTGTCCTAAAACCTGATAAACAGAAAATGCTGATAGCCAACTGCTGTCACTAATCTAGGCCGAGTTGTTGCTGTTGTACGAGCTAGCGTTAGCTTGGTAAAGCTACAGAGCTTCCGGCGTCAGCGCGATACCGATTTTTCTCACCTCGTACTATCTTTCCTCCAACTAATGTTGCAGTACGTAAAATACTAAGTGTGAGATTTAACTGTCTGTGCGGTTTCCGTTTGTATAAATATCGTATGAAATTAGATGATAGCAGATGCCGTGCTATCAATTCAAAACGACCGTCTAAACACAAGATGCAGCCTTTTCAGTTACCTTATAATGGGCATGCGCAAACATGCAAGTCGTGTTGGTACTTGATGTTTTTTTGTCGTAACCTTTATGGTCGCTTGCACTTGGTTCTAGAAAATGAACTACACATCCCACAATTCATGCTGGGTCTTTTAAATCGGGTCTGTTTGAAACAAAACAAAACAAAAGTTTCTCTAAACGTTAGTGTCGTCACCGATTTTCTTTCGAGAATGCTATTGTAAAGACAGCATAGCTGATATATGTACTGTATTTTAACATTAATTTTAAGTAAAATGGACAGAACAAATGTTGAGTTCTTATTATTATGAATCTATTTTTATGAGGCTATTTTTATGATTATGATTATTATCGTTATTATTATTTGAATGCGTCATTTGTTATTCTAATTTGCCTTACAATATGTTTTCTAATGTTCAAAGATTGCCTAATAACATATATTTGGTTTGATTTAACAAAATGTCATTAATCATAAATTCACATTACTAACACTTTATACTTGTAGCCATGTCAATGATTAAATAACAACACTTTTGTTGACAGCATAATAACGCATTTGATACAATAAACACACTGAGAAGTCAAGACAAGATAATTTATTTCAACAGTTTGTAATGGCCTACCCCATCGCTTACATGTAAAAATGTATTATGTCACAAAAGCCTACCTTTCCCAATGTACGCTTACAAACAGGTAGCCTGAAATACTTGTTTATCGGTCATGGGTCTGAAATAGGAAAAGGTCTGTACGTTGCTATATATTTTCAACAACTGTAAACATGCAATTATCAGGCAGATTGTTTATGTAGTATTTAATACTAAATAGATATAAGTTAGCCGAATGTGACCAAAGTGAAACTTTTAAAACTGCAGTGTGCATTGCAATAATCTCTGGACATGGGTTTCACATTCGCTGAAACCCGCTGGATCCAGCCATCGGCCACATATTTTAAAGAGGAAAATTGTCCACACGGGGGCGGAAAAGATGTTCAACATATTCTGCGGCGGCTGCTCAGTTATTTTCATAATTTTATTCTGTAAAACGAATATACACTGTGTATTTTGGTCCGTATTACCTGCAATTCGACATATTTTCAATACAAAAAAAATATGTTCAAAAAGTCAACCAGCTGTGTCTTTATTTTCACGATCTCAAAAACATCAACACGAAAGAGACTCGTTTCTTTTATTGTAGTCCTTTGTTATGCCACCATTGTACAGAAGCCACTTGACAATCGACATTTTGATCTTGAATACTCAATAATACAAGAGGCAGCAAAGCATACTGATAGATAGCTGTCTGGCTAGCTTACATCAAGATAATTGACTACAGAACAATTGTGCTGTGAGATGTACAGATCAAAATTATTACACAATCAACTAGAAAATCACAATTTCCCCAATTGCTTTGATGGGATCAGTTGATTTCAATAAATGCACACATAATGTCCATCAGCTTACCAGCTAATGAATTGACTTTGCTTTGCTTTCAATTTCACAGCAGACGTGCCTTATTTGAAGTTACATAAAAAGCATTTCACTAAACCTTTGTGAATTGGTTGTTTTCATTTATCCCAACCATTGAGAGTAAGCTACCACAAAAACAACTCAACTGCAATTGTCAAAAGGCTTGTGGTGGAATTACCTAAGTCACAAAGTTCCACAAACATACAAGGCTGAATCCAAGGCCACACACTTGAAGAAAGCAGCTATATTCAGACAAAACCTCTTTATTTAACAGCAGTGACCAGCACTCTGAGTCCAGCCTTAAGGCAAAAGCTAGCAATATTATTTAATTGTGCTGTTCAAATGTTACATTTGTTTTTATTGTTTCACATTTTTCTTATTACAAGAAACACTGTACAATTTTTAGCTATACATTTGAACAAAGACACATTACTAGAATGTTCCACCTGCTAGAGAATAAAGAAGTGGACAATAGAGACTTTAAACATAGATGTACGATTTTTCTATATATTTTTTTGGGTTGTTAAGAGTAGCGCCTTTCTTCAAAGTTGTGAATCTTTTTGTTTTCTCCCATCCTTCAATTTTATGCAGAGAACATAATCGGTTTATTCAGCAAAGTTTAGAAAAAAGCTATTCTACAGATTGTTCACCAGCAGAGTGACCCTCCAATTCTCTTTATCCAGTTGACATTAATCAAGGGACAAATGATCGTGTTGAATAAAATGTAGAGAAGATGCATGGATAATACTATAATTAAAGAAAAACTGACTAAATCCATATTTTATGTCATTTTTCTTTAAGAAATTAATTGACGCACATATATCTTCGAGCGACAAGGGGCAATAATTTGCTATCCTTCTTGTGCAGCACGCACATTGACATAAGTGACAGAATAAAATATTTATGAATAAAAATGTCAGTAGCCCCTTATCCCATAAATGAAGATATATTGATTTAGAATTTACAATACAAAAATATAATATGCCTTCATTAATTGGAATTCATGACGTCTGTGGTAGAAAAAGACTAATGGTTGTCTTGTAGTTGTTCATATTCTCAGTCCTTACCAATTCCTCTCACTACCATTTGGCACTTTGGCACTGAAACACTATACATTATACTGTCACATTAACATAACATAAATAATTAGTCAACCACTATAGCTATATGCAGGAGAGGAAATTCTGTCAAACCTTTGTTCTGGATCTTTCTTTTTAAGTGCGTGTTCAATGCCATGATTGGAGGTGCAGACCGGCATTCACACATATATCCCATCAAAGAGCCCAACTAAACAGGTGCCGCAGAAGTCTCACTTGACACAGAGATGGTCACTTTGGCTATTTTCACAGTGGTCTTCACGCAACTCTCGGCGGCCCTGTGGGCGGCGATGTTGGCATTGCGGCTCTGGTAGTCTGACTCCAGGCTGTTGTCCAGCTGCTGACCACTTCCCCTGCAGGCATGGCAGGAGCTGAGGAAGGCATGGCGCATGTCCTTGCTCCTCAGGGCGTATATGACTGGGTTGACCATGGAATTGAGCAGGCACAGCATCGTGCAGAACGCAAACACGGTCTTAAAGTCATCGTCCATCTTCCAAAAGAGGTCGTAGACCATGATGGCCAGCACGGGCCCCCAGCAGATGACGAGCACCGCCAGGATGAGCACCAGGGTCTTGGCCAGCCGGATATCCATGCGGGTCTGTTCGGGCCTTGTGCTCTGCACTTTAGTCCCGTCCGCCGAGTACACCACCAGGCTCTTCTGGGAGGTTCGGCTCAACATGCGCACGGCGTGGTGGTGGGCCTTCCACAGGATGAACATGTAGGCGTAAATAATGAAGAGCACCAGCACGCTGGTCACGCCGATCCAGAACATCAGGTAATTCTTGTCGATCAGGGGGAATATGTTGGAGCAGACTGTGTTGAGACGCTTGCAGTTCCAGCCCAGCAGGGGTAGAACGGCGATGACGATGGAGATGGTCCACATCACGCAGAAGGCGATGACCGCCTTGGTGCGCGTCACGATGCGCCTGTAGGACAGAGGCCGGTGTATGGAGATGTAGCGGTCGATGGCCGTCAGGAACAGGCTCCCCACGGAGGCTGTGAAGGACGCGGTGACCCCGCCCAGCTTGAAGAGAAACACGTTGGTGCTGTCCTTCCGGTGGAAAACATGGAAGTCCAGGAAGCTGTAGACAAAGATGACGCTGCCCAGCAGGTCGGCCACGGCCAGACTGCCTATGAAGTGGTATGAAGGCCGGCAGCGAAGTGTGCGGGACTGAAAAATGACGCAGAGCACCACCAGGTTCTCCAGAACGGTGAACGTGCCCAGCGTCAGAGACATGACGGCCACCGCCAGTTGCTGGCTGGGCGTCAGGATCATGAAGCACTCCATGTCCATGAAGTTCTCACCGCAACGGATGTTGTCGCCATCCTCGCCAAAGGCGCTCCTGTTGCCAAGGAGCTCTGTGGCATTGGTAGGGTAGGGCAAGATGCCCTTGAGGATGAGATCTTCGTCTGCAGGTACTTTGTCAGAGAACGTGTGGGTGCGGAAGGCAGACGAGGGCTTCTGTAGACCGAAACCGCCCTTAATGAAGTCTGCATGGATGGAGGGGTCATCATACTTGGCGTCGTTGGAGCCCAGATATTGCAAACCCGACGTGATAGTCCGGAAGGTGGTGTCTGCCACACCATCAAGAACAGATTTCATGGCTGTGTCTGGGGGATAATATTGCAGTCAAATATGATGCTTGGCCAACCTATAAATTGATTAAAAAACAACAACATTTTTTTAGACCTATCTCATTGAATTGAAAAAACTGCAGAAATCACATTATCAAGCAATACATTTCTGGGGGAGAAAAAAACAAAAAAAAACAAGACTGCTGATTGCATAAATAACCTAAAATCCAGGGGCTTAGGAAGAAATACATTTCATGAACAATATATAAATTGGTAAGCAAGATACAACTGTGAAAATAATAATCAGCTACTTATCACTATCAACAACCCAATCAAAATGAAAATTACCTACATTTACAAAAGAATATATCAATTGAGTTCCCGAAATTAATTTAACATAACAAACGAAAGTAAATCACAGGCAACCATAGATTAATAAATAAAAAGACACAATCCTGAACAAAAGGGTTTAAAACAAGTAGCCTAAAGGTTATCTACCTCACATTATTTTCCCAGATCCACAGAAACTCTTCAAACGAACAGTAGACTATCCTTTACTCCAACTCTAGCGCTAAAAAGATTTGAGTGAGTGAAATGTTGTAGAAACATTTCCAAATGTAATTTTTCCAATTATAAACAAAATGTTTTACAGCGCTACAAAGCAAAAAGTGGATTGTTCCTCTCTTCTTGCGCCGCTCCTCTTGTGTGCGCACCGTGCGTTGACAGCTGCTGGCGGCGTCTCCGCTGCTCGGGAATAGGAGCGGACTTATCAAGCGAGGTTTTTTTCTATCGTTGTCACGTGTTCCGAAGCGCTGTCTCCACAGTTCTGCCCAACCCACGACGCTGTCTACTTCGTTGGATAATACCGAGGGAGGCGAATATAAAGCAGAACTAAATTAACAGATTTAACCTAGGCTTTAAATATACAAACCAATAGTCTAGAATATTATTATATTCGCTGTCTGGTTATCAATATATTCGATTTATTGTGGTAATTGCTATAGGCCTACAATATTACGAAACACACTCAGTTGTAGAGCACATTTCCCCCACCAACACGGTAAATGTCTACCGAAAACGAGTGTTACCTGCACCAAAATAGACAGGTAAGGGTTAATGCTGATAGGGCTGTGTCCTTACTTTAATCTTAATCCTTGTTAAAAAAAAAATGTATTAATAAAAGGCTGTATAATTTATAATCACAAAGAAAAAGACAGATTACGTCTGAGGCAATCAGAACAGGTGAGTTTGAAATCCAAGGTTGGTTTTAAATTAGGTTTTTGTATTAAAAGAAAGGTTCAGCATTGTTTTGATATCTTACCCATACTGTGATTGCTAATTGCATTTGTAGTCGAACATTGTCGCCACGTAATATTAAAGATCCGTTCCTGGTGTTGCTGAAATCATTAAAAAATAATCTTGGTTCAATAAAAAGTATTTCTTTAACCCAAATCCCTACAGAACATAAAAGTTTAATATGCAACTTCACATCTTCCCCCTCATTTAGTATGGCACTATCTTTTTATATGATATTACAACATGGCCCCCAGAAGCGATTCAATCTTTCCGCAAAGCCCATGGAATTCTGCATCAATTCTCAGAACACTCTGGAGTAAATTGTTCTCTACATTCACGGTAGATATAACGTGAGCAGGCACATCAGTTAGATCTTTGAAAATAAAATAATTGATCCATGGTAACAGCTGTGCTGGCAGCGAGGAGACCAGCTTTCACCAAAACATTGACAGACGTGGATATTATGTGGATTTAAAAGGTTATTTCACCTCAGAAACAAACGATCCCACCGCCCGAGATAAGGACATACATGCGGATCACAAGCTTCAAAAGTCTATAAGGCCCCTAGGAAGTAGGTCAAATCAAGTTTTCTTGCTGTTTCTGTGACCCAGAAACATAGGAAACATTATGTTGACCAGTCAACATAAACCACCTGTGACCAACATAACCAGTCATAAATAAGGCTAGTTTCTATCGGAGAACCGTGGGGTTGCATCCTAAAACTGAACAGCAGTCTGTTGATTGTTTATTTTATATTTGTCTGAGCTTAGCTGCACGACCAGAAACGTTTGGATAGTTGGCTACTCTTAGCATAAGGCTATCGTGTATTTACATATGTCCGTGTGATGAAAACAGGAAAGACACTGGCGCCACCAGCACAACGTCGTGTCTCCCCCACTGCAAGCCCTGGCAGCAGCCCCTATCTACACGCCTCACGTGTATCTGAGCCAGCCGCAGTCATACTACCCCCTGTCCCCTCTGCAGCCTTCACCGTGTTCGCAGAGGTTGCAGTCCTACCTCGATTCCTTGGCTCCCTATGCTGACACAATGGCTGCCCTCAAAGCCATGTTTACCCAGCCCCACTAGGTGGCTCTTAAGAGGATTAAGAATGTCACGGAGACCTCCGGTGTCCCGCGTGGCGGTCACACTGCCTTCAAAAGGTTCACCATGCATGTCCAGGCCCCGGTTGGACTACTGAAGACCCTGGGCCCAGATGACGAAGCTGAATCTATTGTGGATCTCATGTGGTCCATCTACTGACCAAGCCACAACCAGAGCCACAGGCAGACTCCAACCACAGTACCCTTCGTCGACCAGGAACAACATACCCCCTCCTAAAGTGGCCCGTGTTAAGAGTCCTGGTGCCAAGGTTACGACTGGGTTCTGCGGGTTCAGGGAGGAAGTGAGAAGTCAGCTGCCAAGCAAGACTACTGCCAAGTGAGACGGTCCATAACGGTCCTCCATGGCCAACGCACTACAGGCGCGCTCGAGCCAGAGAAAGGCATTGACCGTCCTGCAGACGATAAGAAATAGTCAGAAACAACAACACAAGACCCCACCGACACCCAAGAGTGGCGTCGCTCATAGACCCGAAGCACCCTGTAGGCCTAGACTCCCGTAACCCACCTACCAGGCTTCCGATCCAGACCACAGTCTCCTGTGTCATCCTGCCACAGAGAGGGTGGTTGCAGAGATCCAGCACAGCATCTGGATTCTGTGCAGGAGAAAAGCCGTTCGTTGTTCCCAGAACACCTGCACATAAAGTCGACGATGCGAAAGGCAGATCTGTCATCCACAAAATGGCTGACCTACCTCCTGCACAGCTACGCATCTTCAGGTGAACCCTTCAGGTGAACCCTTCAGCACCCCCCCGCTTCAGAGTAGTGTGGGAAACGGGAGACCGGCTCCGTGGAGACCACCTAATACATCAAGGCGGTTGCTCAGTCAGGGATTGAAGAAGTACTCCCAATGCAACTCCTGTAAGAGCTCATTCAGACCAAATCAGGTGGTGCGGCGAAAAACGCCAGTTCAACCATTCATTTGAATGAGGCCAGCGCGTTTAAGCTGCGGCGGTGGGGGGGCCGCATGGGGTTCCGGAAAAAAAAAAAAATGCAGCAGCCCGTGGCGAAAGGTTGAGGAGGAATCCACTTTTGGAGAAACGCAACTTGACATCACGTTGCGGTGGCCAATCACGTAAGCCGGCGATCAGAGAACAGAAGACCCCCGCGGAAAGTAAAGCCTTGTTTACCGTGTAGCATGTATTTACATGCACTGAAGCATACCGCTGTTAACCTCCTGAGTCATCGACGCTGAAGGCACTCGCAGGTGCTAACGGATCACCTCTGGTCCAGCTTCATCAGTACACATATATTGTACATATGTACCGTTGCGTAAGGATTCAATCTGACCCTCTAGACGAGCATTGAGTCGATGTTTAATAAAGCGTTTTCATGGTTATGTAGGAACAGGAGGGAGGGAGGAGTACAGAATAGTTTTTGTCCATATTTGGTCAAAACGGGAGAAGATATTCAGCTGGTGCAGTCTCCCAGGTAGACTCCTTGGTATGTCCTTGCCAAGATCTGTAAATTGGCGTTTGTCCGTCCTACCCAGATTCAGATGAGTTGTTTAATTCCAAATTCGTTGTGTGTCCAGAAGGGGAGTACACTGGGTTGGCATTTGCTTTCCCTGAGCTTCTGTTCACGTGAGGGGAATACACTTTTAACCTTCAAAAGATACTCAATGTGTTCCAAATAGTCACTATATTCAAAACGGCAATAACAACACAACACTGTAGTTTGTCTACAAACACACAGATAATTCGGCACTATGTTCGGCCTTGATAATTTAGCGACCTGTGATGCACCGCTGACAGGTCTACCCATCGTGTAGACGGAGAGTAGCGCCATCTTTTACAAGAATCTATTACATCTATTACTATTACAATAATCATGCACTTACCCTGCATGGTAACTTAAGACTCAAATAGCTTTTTTGCAGCTTTGGCTTGATTGTTTGTGTATATTATTTAATTTCCTTTGGAGGTCTGTTTACTACCCACAGATTGGAGGTTATGGTTCGTTTTCAAATTATAATAACACACAGCTATGGCCCTTTGACAAAATTGGACAGAATGTTCTCAAATATTAAAATGAATGGTTGTCCCAAAGCCACAGACAGCCCACAATGGATGCCAGCTAAATAACAGACCTTGATGAGTTGTGGACGGTTCATTCCATGTATTACATTTGCAAAATGTAACCTTGGCTTTGGCTATACACAACATCACTTTTAGTTTTTACAGATTACAATACAATTTTCGATGTGCTGATTTATTCAGATCCAGCGACTCAATGCATCCACAGCTGCAGCACTAAAAGAGCCCTGAACCCCCGTGAAGATAAGAGCAGTGATCATAGGGTCTTCTCCACCGAATGCCTGGTCCAATAACATGTCATGGTAAAGACACCGCCCCTAGCCTTGGCAGACTTAGAGCCCAGGTCGAGAGCTGGGGCCTGGGGAAGGTTACACAATGCTAAATCCACCATCCCCCCCCCCCCACCCCCAACACCCTCTGTGGACATATTGCGGCGTGTGCGAGACTCAAATGGCCCCCGTCCCCACCGTTATAGTCCACATAGTCAAGACTTCCAAGCTAATCCTCCCATAACTGGACCCGATTATATTGTGTCCTATTTCTTCCCATTGGAACTTGCACTGAGGGAAGGATGCCAGATTGTATTACATTCATCTGTGTGTACTCTGTTGTTTGGACGGCTTATTAAATAACAGCTTTTCATGTCATGGTTATTTTAAGAGGAAATCTTCCAAATCATTCACCATTAAAAATAATTGACTTTTTTCACCTCGATAGCACCGTAAAGTCACCATGAAATTAAATGTTACTTTTTTCACCCTGGTTGCTCATTTCCACAGCCATTATTCAACAATGTATGCCAACATATAAAAAGCAAATGATAACAAAAAACATTTCCCTGACGGCAGGATTAACAGCTCAACCAATAACATAAACCGTTTCTCATCAAGCCTGCAACCCATGAACACACATCTTTCTAGCATGTTTTGTCACTTGTGCCCGATCCAATTAAATCCTAAATCATCACATTTTCAAATATTCCTGCACCAATGACCCGTTTTCTAGATAAATGCATTATACGCCCGTGTGATACCTTCTGAATAACGTCCCTCCATGTTGACTATCAATTCCCATTTGAGTGACAAAGTATAAGTTCCTTATAAGTGTGTTGAGCAACATTCTGGTTGAACTCCGTTCCTCTTACATGTTATTACACTCTGCCCACTTCATCCAATCTGACACATAGGACAGCTGGACCTGTTGCATCAGCACACACTGGTACTTCTTGGTCCTCAGTTTAGGAACCCACTCGTGAGCTGCAAGCCATGGCTCATCACAGCAGTTCTAGCAGCCATCTGCATTGCATAGCTCATATCTTGGTCCCAACACTGACTCATTCCTCAGCGTTAAAAACAACAAGGTGGTCCTGTTTATGGTGGTCCATTTGAATGTATGGCTAAACTCTATTTGGTAAACTCAAGTCCTCTTCATCTGGATCTCCAATCCATTGAATCCATACCGCACAAAACAATTTCCAAAAACGTTGGTTCTCGACCAACATATATTTGCAATTTCCTCCTTGCCTTAACACAATAGATGTACTGGTACAGCTGGGAGGCTGGTGGTAAAGGAGAGGACGTCCTCTCACTCCCATCCACTGGCTTTACACGAAAAAGACGGCAGGCAGAACTCAAGGTCGATAGAAAGAACTCTGCTCAGTGACTTTCTTTATGGAGATAAAAAAAAGACACGGAAGGGACGTCGTCTGAAGAGGCGTGGAGATCAATACTGATGTACTTGTTGAAGTGACAGCAGAGGGGTTGCTATCCAGACAGCCGCTCATGATCATTGATGACGTGTGATTATTACGCTGAAGATGTTGACCTCTGGAATGAGGACTAGGAGGGTTGACATGATGCTGGACGCAGGAGTGAAGGGGATCAGTTGAGACTTATTAAACGGGCATTCGTGTTCATTTCAATGTGTCCCAGTTAGAGGGGGAGTCTTATTTTGCATAAAAGTTTCAGATTGCAGTTGTAGAGCAATCCAAACACTTACCCCAAAACATCAGCGGACAGCACCGTTAAGGGAGAAAACAAAACCTGTTTATTGGCTGATGGTGCATGACAATCTGACAAAAGAAGATAGGTCTTCACCCTATTTGCATGTATAATGTGTTAGAAAGCACCAATCTTAATAAATGTTCTATTTATTGTATTCCAATAGTGCCAAATCGGTGTGCATCCCAGTGCATTTCTGCCAGTAAAAAACGCTATGCGGAAACGGGCCTCAGGCAATACAGATAAAAGTTACTACACTTTTTCACAATGAGTTCAATTTAATTACAATTTCACAGCAAATCTTACCGATCCTTGTCATCATAAAAATCCATTCTCTTGACCCAAAGTGTTTTCAATATAGTCAGTGTGGCATCAGTGATAGTTAAAAAATCTAATTTTGTTTTAACATTTGTCCGATTAACGGACCCATACTAAACTGTAAACTAATGTGATTAGTTTGAGCATACGTTGAAACCCTAATGCATATAAGATAATATAAGAAAAAACAAGTAAAAAGACAGCACAGTGAATATAGCATTTTAATGAACAAACCAGAGCAAGCATTGGAGCTCTCTTCAGTGGTCCCTGACCATTATGTATACTCAACGTCCCAAGCAAATAACATTCTGATCTACCAATAGAATAACTCTAAAGAAAGGACTTAATGTGGTTGATTGTTTGGCTGTGGGATCCAAGATGCAGGAAGGAATAATGCAAGTCAGCTTTTGTGTAGCATTTCTTTCTGTGAATCTGTACACAAAGTGAATAACTGGAGTGCATCAAATAAGAAATAAGCCCCAACGCTTGCACATGGCCAACGCACACACACACTTCCCCTTTAATATCCTTCTGGATCTCTTCAGTCAACATGAGTAATGTGGTCATTTCGCTGCGATTAGAGCGCTATTAAGCGATTTACAGGTAGTGTTTCATCACAGCAATAGCTTGCACATGTGTGTCGTCAAAGGCAGAGAATGTACTGCAACACGACTCTTTACAGAGTCGTGTTCATGCCACTATTAACAAAAAGAAAGTGTTATGTAGCTCCTATTTTCTCCCATCCACATCTTTGCCGTGCACATGTGCACCTGCTGTGCTCAAGTTGGAATCACATACCGATCGCAGTATCCATCACGTCAACAAACACCAATAAGTACAAAAGCCCTATATATATGTTTGTACTAATGGCTAAGTATTAGTAATGTTATCTTGGTCACCTTTTTGTAAAAAAACAAAACTATTATCTGATATCCAATGTTCTTCACTATAAACCCCAATGTACCTTAATGGCCTTAATGGATACCAAGGAACGTTTAATGGCTGTGTAATACCAAGCACTAATGACAACCATAAAGTAGAGGTACACTAGCCTCGAAATTACCTATTAACACGTAACACTAACATAACACATTAGGTGCCAACAATATGTGCCTTTGTTATGAATGCAGAAGAGCCACTTACCGATGCAAACTCTAAGAAAGTTGACAAATGGCAAATGAAGTTGGACCACATTTACAAATGATCCAAAAACACAAGAAGGGCATGCGTTTAGAGGTTAGAATCCGAAGGAAGGAGGGACATTATTTACGTGTGAAAAGGAGAGGTTAGTATGCATACATATCTTGTGGTCTACATATTTTATGTAGTGTAGGAACTCATATGTAATCACCTAATATTGGATCAGGCGTTTTGTGCACATCTTTTTGGTGGTGTGATATATCACACCTTGGGGTGGACATATTTAGTTAGATCAGGGCCTTTTTTGGCACATAAAACCATCAGGGGCTCAGCCCAACAGTGAGTAGGGGGGATCATTTGCATTTTTATTTGTGTTGCCTAAACCCACCACTTTAACACATTTTGTATTGAAAGTATTGAAATGACAGAACAATTGATAATAATGCCTAAATGTACTATATGTAACATTGACACCAAGCATTTAAAATGGGTACTGCAGTCCAAATTCACAATATTGGAAAGAGTTGTCTCCGCCCGCCTCCTCCTCCCCAGACCCGAACTCAAAGACATGCCCCCCCCCGTCCAAGACCTCCTCACCACTGTACATATCTATTGGAACATATAGGCTGGCACTGCATCATAGAACAGGATCAAATACATGTAGTCTGGCTCCAACAACTATCTGTCTGTGGTTGAAGGTCTGGGATTGTTTGGAGGGCGGGTGTGTGTGTGTGTGTGTGTGTCTGTGTGTGTGTGTGTGTGTGTGTGTGTGTGTGTGTGTGTGTGTCATTAGTGGGCCATGGAAGATGCTTCGCGTTAGTACGGCTACAGAGAGACAGCAGGAGCACCTACTCTAGGCTGTCCCGCCAATCTGCCTGTCTCTGAGGTGTGAACAGACCATTTGCAACCAATCAGCAGCCACAGCTGCTTTGCTCAGATGTATCGTTGACATGACAACCACACAGGGCACACAAAGACGACTCATCACGAAACACAGCCAAGGTATTTTTACACACTCTATACCGGGGGTTCATAATATAGTGTTACCACGGGGAGTGGAAGTCCTTTATTACCCAGAGCAGCGCCACAAACAAAGAGCCGGTAACAAGATGTTCCAAGCCAATTATTTTGAGGACATGGACACTGCACTCTCTATGTTAAACCTTGTGGAGTGGGCGGATGTTTTAGTCTAATCCACTGCATGGATTTTGACGTGTGCTACCAACATGAATAAGGAACATAAGGAACAGAAGGAGGAAAGGAAAACGAGTAGAAATAAAGGCGCCCCCAAAACAACCGTGAACATCTGCCATGGCGAGCAAGGCTGTGAGCTCTGGTGTCATGGCAACAGAATGCTTTGAAATAAGATGTTGTCGTTACTTCATTACAGAAAAAGAGGGCTTCAGGACTTGTGTGGAAGTGAAGTACCGATCCCACATCACCAAGAGAGCTCGCTGAGATGAAGAACAGACTAATGGGCCAGATTCCTCCTCTTAGATGGGCCTTAGTGGTGCTGGAACAAGGCTTCTGCTGCTTTAGGCCAGTGATCTGTTAGAGTAGCTAGCGTAAGCTGGTCCTATGTGGGCCACATTCTGGCCCCCGATAGTGGAGTGTAATTGGGTGTTTGACTAACAGTACTAAGGTTCCTGGGCTGGATCCCCAATGTTTTCAGTCTTCCTCCTACCCGTGTCTTAATAAAATGCATTGTATTCAATGCAAGTTGCTTGTGCTAAAAGCATCTCATTAATATTAAATAGCACATATGGTAGTTTAACATGAAAATGCAAATCAGAGTTTGTTGGAAATGCCCATGCTCCTTTTTTCGGATCGATCATAGACTCCCCAGGGATGAAGTCATCTGTAGAGTAAATCGACAATGGCAAAGGGCAGTCCAATGGAAAAAGATTTAAAGGTCAGATGATCGGACTGAGTTAATATTTGCCGATAGGTCAGTCCCAGTGAGGACTATATATTTAAAAGTTGTTGTTCATTTTATTAGGCTACACAGTTGAGGTCCACACTAGACCTTCAGGTCCTTTCATACTTTCATACTTGCCGTTGACATGCCTCTCGTATCGAGAGCAAAGCTGTATGATTTGCCTGTCTGACATTTGAACCATCTAATTGCTAAGTGGAGTTTTCTGCATGCACTTCACCCTCTTAAAATCACGTCCATCACATAGATGCACTGGCTCTTGATAAGTAGTCTACTGCCATCCACACTTACTACCAAATTACCAAAATGACTGTACTGTAACAAAATGACTGTTAACAGCTAAAATATTAGCCTGAAAACCTCATGTCAGCTTCTTAAAGGATTGAATGGAAAAGTATCGAGTCAAATGGATGGCAGAATTCAAGAGAAAATTTGATAAAAGCAAGAAAATGGATCAGGTAACGAGGGGATGTGAAGAACACCAAGCATGAATTTCATGTTCACATATACCTACAGGACCATCACAAAAAGGATGTAACAACGACTGTATACCAAGAGAAAGCACTGAGGTATGAAATGCATACTGCGGATCCATCAATGTGCTCAGTGTAACAGCATCGAAAGGCTCTGACAATAACTGTAAAAAATGTACAACGGTACCCAGACTGAAGGGTCGAGTGATTTGGAAGGGGATCCCCGTGGTTGGGCGTCCCCTTCCAAACAAGGAGACATTCATTTGACTTTGACCACCATAGATGTTCAACAGCGAGCCTGTGATGTTTCTCATGTCTTGCACTTTTTTTTGTATTTGTAGGGGTTATGAGTTAGAGGCTATTCTTTGATGTGGCTAAGGGGCAAGATTGCGGGGGTGGGGCTGCACCCTAAATCGTTTGTGATTGAATGTTAAAGTCAAATTGTCAGTGATTCGGGTCAGCTCTTTCCAGACACAAACAAAAGGCTTGTTCCGCAGCTCTACAAAGACCCTTCTCTCGCTTCTCTCATTTAAACCAGTCCTCATCTCAATGCCCCCATACCTCCCACTCCTCTATTATATAAATTACAGACAACCACTCCCACTACAACACAGAGGCCATTTTCCACTCTCCAATTTCACAAATACATAATTATAAGTAAAGCCGAAAGATGCAATTTCAAACATCCATTTCACTCTTGGGTTTCCAATCTAAGCTAAATCTATCCTTTTGCAATGCGCATTTACACCAAAAGATTTTAAATATGTTTGTTTTTCGGTTTGTTTATTAACAGTGTTGATAGGCAGAAGGTATTCTTTGTCAGACCAAAGGGCATGACTGAGATACAGTGTAGCAACCGTCTCCATTTCAGAGCAGTTGGGATCTTGAAAATCCCAGCAGGGACCGATGACTGATTTGGAGCTTTAAGATGTCTCTGTCACAGTCATAGATCATGATGGTGACACTAGCCCTAAAGCCAGCATGAATAAAACCATGACACAATGCGAGGGAATATTGTTCATAGACCGTGGAAGTGGGGAGGCTAATCCAAGTGCTGAAAGACAAAGAGTCTCATTAGAAGACTCAATCAGATGGAGTCATAATTGAGGGCGAAACTAAAGACGTGCTTAACATTTCCCAAATGGCATTCATACACCGGTATAATCCTCAAAGAACGCATTTCCTGCTTCACCTTTTCCGTTTGCAGAGACCCATATACTGCTGCTGCTGACCTGACACCGCAGAGACAAACTTACCGACATGACCACACAAATGTGAATGCTGCCACAAACATCATATCTGGACCCAATTCCATGTGTGAGCAAAATGTCAATTTCCATTAATTAACAAAGACGGGTCGTCAACAAAACCTGGACATTTTTTTCCTGTAACACCCATTCTGCATTGTTTCTAAAGATTTCTTCCTTGGTAATTTAGGGATGTTTTTTTTGCCCTAGGGTTAAGAGATGTCATACATTTATGGCCTGTTAAGGCCTTTGACTTCACTATAGCCAAGTATGATCAATGCTAGGATTTTAACATGGAGGGAAACGACTAATAAACCTGATAACGGCCTGAAAAATATGAAATTATTGTTAGAATTGAATTTTAATGGCCATAAATTAATAGTTTGTGTACACAACTGCATAATGCACAGCTGTGTACTCAATACAATACATACATCACAAATACATTTGTGCTAATAAATATTACTATTACTTATTTGAGCTTTGAAGCATATTACTATCTACTCTACGCATCTGTCCACTACAATGTATAGTAAAAGCAAATTTTTATTATTTTTGACAGGCAATCTTATTTCCATTTGTTGATAAACCACTTATCCATGTTATAATGAACTAATTACTGTTTCCGTAGTTTCACCACTACCACAAACAAACTAATGAATGACCCTAATAAGTTGTGTTGCCAACTATAATTACTTGTGATGAGGTCATTGTGGTTAACTGCAGCCATCAAAAATGATGCAGTAAATGTAGTTTGGCCACATCGCTATTGGATGATTTCATGGCAAACTGTTAGTGAACCGAGCAAGTGGCAGGTGGTTTATCCAAGCGGATGGACACTGTGACAGCATTGTGTGGTTAATTTATGCCATTGCCTCTTAATGGCCACTCATTGTAATATGTATAAGAAAAGTAGTAGCAACACCAGCTGTCTACTGTGGTTTTAAGATGGGATGAGTGGGTGTGTATTGTTCCAGTAAGATGTTTCTCAAAGAGACAGGAGAAAAAACAGCAATCTAGTTATTAGAAGGGAGAAATGACAAATTCAAATCAACATCGCCAAGTACATTTTCATTTACTTTGTCAAGGTTGACTTTTAATATTGTGTAGCTTTACTGCGGTCGCATGATTGCTATTGGATCGACTGTAAAACACTTCTCCTTAATGCCCACGTCTTTGAAAAAGATTACGTCCAGATCCATTCTGTCCTACGGCACAACGCGGCTTCAAGGGTGACAAGCAGACCGACTGCAATTTGCTACAACTTGTTAGGCCATGAAAAAGAAAACCGTGTTACCAAATGACTTTGCTGTGCCGTTTCAGCCGAAGAGCATTAAGCGTGAGCAAGCTTTGTTTAATTGTGACAAAGTATATTGTCACATAAGGGAGGTTTTAGTGTAGTCAGTTATGATGGTTTAACCTCCTAAACCGGTAATGTCTCAAAGATTTGCAAACTGTGTCGCCACCGACACCATGCTCATTACTTCCATAATGCTGCAAATGCTAAGGCTTCCACCAGTGGGCCGTAGACTCAATCACAATTGTGTTACCTCATTCGGCGATAGATAGTGACTTAACAGACATTTCTTAGCATGAAAGATTTCCACTTTAACAAATGTCTAGTGAGTACACAAGCCACTGACTGCTCTCTACTAAAGAATGTTCCCTCAAGTCTCATCACACTGTTCCGCTGCATATTTAACAGCAAGCATGGCGGATTCACAGAAATTACATTTATTCTGCAGCAGCCAATTACAATTTTCCAAAAATACATCCGGGCATCCCAGGCGCTGCGTTTTAACGATTGTCACGCTAAATCATATAGATTTAGCAATTTTATAGAGATTGATACTATGTAATGCCCTTGAAGCTCCGTCATGATTTGCATGGGTTATTCCAGTATATTTCAACATGAAGCCAATTCAAAGGTTGCACAGTTCACGTGGATCTTCACATGTGAAGAAATGGGCTTTCAAGGGGTCAGTATTCACGTCACTCTCAAATAGGAAAATAGAAAAGCTTTCAGAGCTCAAAAAGCGCACACAAACACACACACACACACACACACACACACACACACACACACACACACACACACACACACACACACACA
>JAOPJO010000097.1:13157610-13193498 GCA_027123675.1 Molva macrophthalma
AGGCGGGTCTATAAAAACGCTGCGGCCCACCCCCCCCCCCCCCACATATCGCATAACGAAATTTCCCTTCAAAAACAATTGTATTTGCTCACCCCGAAACGCCCTGTCGCCATGGGCAATCTCGATAATGGCTTGAAATCGTTTTTTTTCCAGGTAGAATCAATGGCGTGTGGAGAAGCGGGTGTTGGCGCTGTGCTGAATTTCAATGACAATGTCAGGGAGGACGAGCACTCGCCATTGATCACGCATTGTTGCTCGGCGTGGTGGTTGCCGAAGCATCCGGTAAGACAAGCTCCTGTGAAGTAGACTTGCTTTGAGCATTGTCTCCCTGTTCCCTCACATGTCATAAACTGTCGGAGTTGTATGACAAAATTCAATCATTTTGATAATTTCCTATGGGTCTAGCACAATGAAAACTGAACCGGTTACACATCAGCCCAACACAGCTCTTTGAGTGTCACAGTTAACTCACAATAGCTTATTGGATATTTACCAAGTAGTCATTCGCACATGACTTTAAAAGGCATTAAAATAGAATTAGAGCTACATAGAAATACTGTGATTTCGATTTTATTAATTATATCGAAGACTCCCTTTAAATTCTTATCGTCAACATCCTGCCATATTAGCGATCAGCATGTTCATTTCAATCTGGCACCGATTCCCCGTCTCATTACCACCGCCGCGTAGATTAGCATTATTATTTTGCTGCATCTTGGGTTCAGGGACCCAGCTGTAATGGCTCAAGGTTGAAACAGTAATCTGTGAACACAAACATTAGCATCTTTGCGTTGCACTGCGTTGATTAAGAGGTCTCTATGTAACTGTGGCGCGAGAGGAGCTGATGCACACGCTCCGTTGTTTTTAGGAAGGGGATAATTGGCGATAACAACCAGACGGTGAATGCACACGCATTTTCTAAAAAGGACAGCGAGGTCATGGTGACTTCCAGTTTCAATCTTTAGTGCTATACATGTGACATGTGATGTGATTTACATGTGATTTATTTGAACAGTTGGTAATCAAGGACTACGCACAACAATTTACAACTTAACGAGGTGCGATCGGAAGACGGCTGCATGTAAGCAAATGGATTGGAGAGGAGTTGACGTTATGTGTCTTACACAATCTTTCCATATATGTTGAAACCATATCATTCTTAAAACAGGAAAGTACATTGAACATTTTGAAACATTAAAAAGAAATACCCACCTCTCTAACTAGGTGGTCTGGTATGATGGACTTTTTAAAACGGGGTGGTCAGGGGGGGGTGGATGCATGTCGTGTAGGTTGCATTACAGCAATTCCGATTTTCGATATGAATCAGAGGGTGGGAAAACCGTATGCTTCCCTGTGATTGCAGGAAACAAAGCCTCCTGCCTCTCGGTGCTACAGGCACACCCTTAAGAGATGCTCTGGAAGAAGGGCTGTGTGGGCAGATGAATGCAGACTTCCCTCTGCGTCTGCTTCCCTCTTTATTCCACTACTCCCACTCACTTTTTTTTTTTTTTTTTTACAAAGAAACCAAGACAGATTTGTAGGCCCACGCCTAACACACCATACATCCGGCAGAGCGCTTGCACACAGCTGGCCCGGTTTTCCCCTTCCAACAATATATGTGAACTTCCTCAAGACGGAGACGATGTTCGTTCGGCTGCTCGACACGAGCGGAGCGGCGGAGAGGTCCGCGGGCCGGATCTCTGGTCGCAGTGGGGGAGCTCCTTATCTCGTCTCCTCATCGGGTCCGTTCAGTCTGGCTGCATGTGACCTGTGGCATTACCAGTTGCCAAGGTCGTCTGTGAGGAAGCCGACCATGTCCACTAAGCTGATCCCCACTGAAGTGTTTCCTACCGATGAAGCAATGGTTGCACAGCCATTTAGCTTGTTGCTTCTGGTCCACGGCACAAGTAATGCCCATGGAGACCAGGAAGAATGCAGTTTGAATGGGTTCGATTTGTGGTGTCTAATGTCTTATTTGATCTAAATTGGGTGATGATGAATCTTTGCTGAAAGCTGACCAGGTCGGCAGTAAATTGCATTATAACAACAAGTTCTCAAGGGCTGAGAAACGGAGAACATCAAAGTGGGGATGTCATTATTTCACACTAAATCGTCTTTCATTGTTCAAGCTGTATCAAAACAAAGTTAACGTTGCTGTGAGCCTGAATTATGCGAATGCACAAAAATAAACAAAAGATATATTTATATATAAATATATCTTATATATTTATAGATTATATTTTTTAATTGGCACAGTGTTCGAATCCGAGCTGAAACAGGGAGTTCACTTACACATTAAGCTGAACGTAAATGTCACACGTGTGGCGATGTGCATACGACGCATCACTCTGGATAAATACAGCCGGCGAGCAGCTCGGAGGTCCTCTCCATTTCGTAGACACAACATGTCTGCACAAATAGCTCGCGCCTGTGGATATCCACACTCAAGCATGCTCTGACAGCCATACATCAGGTTCTAATGGTGGAGAACCTAGGGACTGAACGTGGGCGCTTCAAGGTCTTTCGAGCACGCCACTACATTGAAAAAGGAGGCCGTTAAGAACCCCAGCGTGCACTTTGTTTCCCCGGCAACAGTGAGACTCACCCCTCTCCGCCGACCTTGGTTATCTTGAGGCGAAAGTCCACAGAGTTGTGGCTGGGAGGCTTCCACTTGAGTATGTCGTCACACCTCCCGGGCTTGTATCTCTGCAAGAACCAGCAAAGGAATCAGTCACAGGGTGTTCCACTTCACCGTACGACTAAGAGCACACACTGGAGTGGGAGCTGTACTTATTAACGGGAAATAAAAACCGATCCCCCCAGGCACGGGGTTAATAGGATGCAAAAATAAAATGCCATTTAGCCAAGTCTGTGCCGGTTCCATTATTGGCTTGATTCGATTACTTGTGGATGGAAAAAGATTAGTAATGTTAATGTTAAGTCTGCAAAAGCAGACAGGAAAAGAACTATAATTGAAGTGAATACAGATACAATTGAAGAAAGATGGGACAATTTCTTTATATCTTTCAGTGCTTTACAATGGAAACAAAACATACTGAAAGAAGTGAAATTGTACATTGCACGTATTTCCAATGACAAACACTGACAGCAGAGATTTAGATTCGACTATACAAGGTCTACATAGCCTCCTAATAAACACTATACCACACCAACATGTTTGTGTGTGTCACCATAGCCTTAAAGTAAGAAAATACCCCCGCAACATGCCTGTCTTAATCATGCTAATCATTTATGCATATGTGACATTTGAAGAGGACATGGAACAAGTGTACTGGAACGTGAGCCATGGAAAGGCTTGAAGGGAGGAGGCGGGTAGAGACGAGCGAATGCCATCTCTGTCAGGTTGCCCCGGTAACAGTGAAGTCTACTGAGAGGGAATGTGTGCAAACTCTCGAGAACATTGTCATGCAGCAACATGACTGACTGCAGGTTTCATGTTGACAATCCACATGCTCTTTATGCGCATGCACTGGCGCGCACACACACACACACACTTAATCACAAATAGCCTTGGGAAACCACAGAATTTACAGAAAATAACAAATAGATTACACTTGGCCGGATTTGAGGATCAGTGACAAACAAACAAAGTCCTGATCCTCAAATCTAGCCCAGTCTAAAACAAAATGGAAGCTGTGGCCAATAGAGATAGCACTGTTTGTGTAATATATTCTCTTTTCACTGCCACCTGATTAAATTATTCTGTTGATGTTGTGCTATCACTGTGCCACCAGAATAGGCTTGACATTTTTTATAAAATAACATGATTTCTGACAGAATGTATTTATTTTGTTCTAAAATTAAATGCATATATATATTCCATATTCAGATACTTCAGATATTTTTTGATTAGTTAAAGCTAGGGTAGGCAATGTATTTTAGAAGCATTCTTTATCATATTTGTTGAAATTCTCTTTACATGCCATCCGCCATCAATAAATCAAATGCTCAGACAAAAAAATATATATCTGGGGCTGTAGCAGGCTTGTGATGAGCCCGTCCAATTATTCTATTCGGCCCGCACGAAAATGATTGGATGGCCTACCCACTGTCCACCTACCTACCCGGCTACCTTCGTGCACTCTGCCCGCGCACTCTGCCCGCGCACTCTGCCCGCGCACTCTGCCCGCGCACTCACTGCGGATGCCCAGATTCCTACACAAGGCTAGGCAGACCTTTAGCAGGGCGGCCTAAAGGAAGGGGTAGGACTTTTTGGGTTGGTAACTTCTTTCTTTAATTGTGCAGATTATGGAGAAATTCATAAATAAGCCTCATTTGAGCCATACATAAATAATTAATTAAATAAATCCATTCCTTGATTGTAAAGCTTGTGGTATAAATTACATTTTTCTAACTTCTTTAAACCTCTTAAATCTTTCCTCCTTATTCGGATCCAATTTATTTTTGAAAAACAATACCAAACCAATTCACTTCAAATTAAAGTTTATAATGGCCTTGCTGTAACTTCACGAAAATATTTTTTTATTTCTAAACAGATTAAATCAGGGAGAAATTGACTTAGCCACTCAAATGCGGAGAGACACATAATAAGCCATCTTCTTTGTCCCTGATGGAGCTCGATGTGTGGGAGGTGGCCTTCACGGGCCTTTTGAAATACTACTGTCTAACAATGGCTATTCAGCACAGTCAGCAACATAAGAGGTCACCATTCTTTTGATGTAAAACCTCAACACTTTACTCCCCGAAAGCATCTTTTCTTTTGAGGACGTGGGAGTATAAAACATTCACAACAGTCCGATAGCCTGCATCTTGGATAAAGCAAGCAAGAAATGTGAGACACCTCAACCTTGGCATAAGTTACATATTTGGCATTTCTAGCTCATGTAAGATGAGGTTAAACCAACTGGGCTATTCAAAGTGTTTTCAATAAAAAACATTAATCAAAAATATACTTTAAAAGCAGGGTTTTACACAAAACAAACTATTGCCTATTTTTTTTAAGTGGATTTTGTGTATAGTTATTTACAATTTCATAACCATAAGGCACATAAAGGTGCAGTGTGTAGGATTCAGTGGCATGTAGCTTGAGGTTGCGGATTGCAACTAACGAAAACGCATCCTCTCTAGAGCTGTTTGTCCATTCTGGGCCACTGTAGAAGCATGGCGGTGCAACATGGCGGGCTCCGTGGAAGAGGACCCGCTCCCTATGTAGATATACCCCATTCTAAGGTAACCAAAACACATTTCTTATTTTCATGGGATAATACACTAATTCAAACAAACCTCTGAATAGTATATTCAATGTCTCCCAAGTCCGTTCCAGTAGATGCCACTAAATTCAACACACTCACCTTTAAAAAGCATTGGCTAGCCTTTGGTGCCTTGTGCCCAACAATGTCAGTCTCCATTCAATGTCAGACTCCACCGATTGTGAAATTCTGGGCCAATGTTTAAAATAAAGATTTTGGCCAATAGCTGATGCCGATACTGATGTTTTTTTCACTCTTTGTTTATTTTGCTTGAATATTAATTCCCTCTTTTCTGCCAGGGAAACATAGAAATCGTCATTATAAAAATAACAACTGTTTTAAAGTCCCACTATCTTTGAATGAGCACGAATTCAATCATACAAATGTATGAAACAACCTTTAATATAACCTTCTTTAATATGACAACGATTATTTTGTGAGAAATAATTGATGCGACACAACAGATAAACATTCACTGCTGCCATCAGTGAATGTCATCTTATTTACAGCTTGTTCAATGCCTGCTAAACGAATAAAGCTTCACATTGCAGAGATGTCACACAAAGCCATAGCAACCAACTGACCAGTACCAGATCACTTCAACAACCACCCGACAACCTTTTGTCTTATTCCTGCTTTGCCTCGTTGTTGTTTGTCTTTTCAGGCAAGCGTAAGCATGCAGAACAATGTTTTCATTATTGAAGTGGAAAAACAGATCCTAACTACAGACATATCTCATCCATCCAACCAAGTTCATTTCTGTTTGATGATGTGCTTTTGTGTTTAAATTGTCTCTCAATAACCATCTCATTTAGGCAGCACCAACACGTGCTGTGGAATTATAATAAGTTACTCATAATTTGTAAATTTATGATGAGGAACTCATTATAAATTATATACATTACATTACATTACAACCACAAATCAAAGAAGATCAGTCTTCCTGATAAGACATGTCTGCACAAATGGTTGATGAAGAGAAAATAAAGTTGCCAAACATGCTGGCTAATTACAGGCAATAATCTTGCCTCATGTATTGTGAATTGAGCCATAACAGACATATCTAAAGGGCTGCCAAGGATCCAGAAGTATTTCAACAACATCGCACCTGCTACCATGAATGCACCAATATCTTTCAAGCAGTTTGTTTAAAGAAAAGTTTACCAGCAAGGGGCATGCGGTTATCTACTGGCAAGGTTGTAGCACTGATATGTTCATGTGTAATGTTTCCTTGCTGTTTTACTGCTTTTTTATTATAAATACTTGCTTTCTATATTGCTATAACATTTGCTGCTAAAGTAAATACATTTATTTCATCAAGAGATAGATTTTGAATGAATGAAAAAAGAGTCCTGTTCCATGGCTTTGACCAATTATTATGTTTAAATAAAATATGAATGTGTTCTACATGTGTTGTTAATTTTATACTGTTGGAATTCAAAGTCGGATGTCAGTCAAATGAATAAAGTAAATGGAATTACTTTAGGCCTTGGCCTTTGGTGGCATCTCTATGAATGAAGCTGCTGGAGAAATTGGGTGGAACACCTCCTTACATAGCATTTAGGTTTATTGTAAGCACATTGGGGCCTTGACTGAAAGCTTGGATATACTTACAACAAACTCAAAATTGGTAGGTTCCCATACAGCGATTTTGACAGGGAACAATATCGTCATTGCGATGTGTGGGCTGTTTGTTTAATAAAAGACAGGAGTTTCCTACCATCTCCATGTCATTGTAGTCCCTGCTTGAGCAGTCATACAAATGTGCATAATCTCTCACAATCCATATTATAGTTACCAAATAATTACAGATACCTGGTACTGACATAATCATTCACGTTGTATGGTTGACCCAGTGTAGGCAGCTGTGTATTGGGGGGGCATGTGGGAAAAGTTGTACTATTCAGACGGAGCACCCTGCACCCAATGTGGGGCTTGGTTTTGGTCGCAAACTGGCCATTTTGTCTGCGTGAACACACCATTTTCCATTTTGTTAGAAAGTCTATCGGGGTCTTCAGTCAGTCAGTTTGTGAGTCACTATGACAGTCACTTAACAGTCAGTATGAGTAACTTTCACTCTTCTCGACTTGCTCACATTGCATGCACCCCCGCAAACATAACCACAATGTTCCTGTGGGGAAATTTGCTCTCTTCCTTATGGTAATTAATAATAATTAATACTTCTAATGCCACTCATTGGATTATGAAATTGTCCTCTTAACACCCAAGTGTATAAACAGGGAGTTAGGCTGTTTAGCTTAACTCCCTAAAATGCAGTGAGATGAAAGGATTAAATGGGTAATTGTGTTGTTTCATCATCAAAATCATCAGAATTGGGTAGTAAAACCTTTAGTCTAGACGAGGGATGCAGCGATTAACCGGTTTCATTATTAAATGCGCTATTAAAACGTCACGGTTTGGTAACCGTAAAGGCTTAGCTACAGCGTGTCTCTGGTCTCACTCTCAAAAAAGGGATATTGGTACATATTTTTTTCTGTGCAAAACAGTTGCACAATGAAGAAAAGTTAACAAACGTAAAATTGCCAGGTACAGGTGCTTTTACACCAGACGCGTGGCAAATAAATCATGCGAAAATGCCAGAAAAAACGCTGACGAAATTGTCGCGTCAAAACTATTTATATCAGCCGTGATGCGAATATGCTCCATATTCCTATATAATCATGTCTGTGAAAAAGACAGATGGACTACTCAAACTATATAGCCTAGTGGAGACGAGCTTGTACTGCGCCCTTTCACCAAAATATCCAATGTATTTAGAGGATTCAATTATCCTGGATAAAACAGTGTAGCGACTGGCTGTTGGTGGATGAGGGGGATTATGATGGAGTGGGTGTGTTTTGGAGACGTTAAATAGGCTCTCTCTCTCTTTAGAAAGTTGGTATCCAAAACTAAACGCTTGCGATAAAACTACACACCTTCATGTTATCAAAAGCAACCTTTATTAACGTCCTGCAGTGCAAGTAAACGTTCGCTTGTAGCGCCAACGTAGACTTCCAGCACTATACCATAGGATCTAATTAGGTTGTGGGGAAAAATACAATAGCACCTCTAATTAAAGAATGCTCATGTGATTTTACACATCCGTAGTGTTGTGAAATAAATGAATGCATAATTATCGTAAAACCGTCAAACTGTGTTTTTTTCTTCAGACTGTAATCGCACCATCAAAATCTATAATGGTTGCACCCCTACTCCAGACTCCAGAAAGGAATGGCGGTACAACCGTTTTCCTTACGGCTATGAGGGGATAGTCGATATTCCCCTTGGTGCCTGCAGTGAGCCAAAGAGGGAGGAGTGAGCACAAGAGGAGAAACGTAATATGGCCTTTTTTCGACTAGGATATCAGGCGGGTGTTGTTGACTCATGTGGTATTGATATCCGTCTACAATGAAAGTCGAACCCAAGTTGAAAGGGTTTGCTTTCTTGAAAGGTGGTTTTTGTTTTCCAGTTCATTCATTGAATGTGCCCATTTCCATTTCATTTCCTTGAAAAATGTATCGGGATCCATGCTCCAGGGTTTGATTGCAACAGAACAAATTGCCTAGGCGTGAAAGCTCACTTAAGCTCCCAAACACATATCTGACAATGAAAAGGACTTAAAGCTATTGCATGACTATAACCTGGCTCCCCAATAACACAACCTTAAACATTCTGCTTATCTTCAGGTATGAGTTTACTGCCACTGCAACAACTGGAAAAATGCAGCTCTGATGAGACCCCACCTGCCTCCTGATGAGGTTTCTGCAAATTGGCATGCAATAACACAGGCAAGCCACTGTGGATGGCTAAACAAAGTACAGAATGAATAGCCTCCATTTGAATTTGATGCCTTCAAGCCATTGCAATAACACAAATGTTGGGAACAATGTGCGTGACTCTACGTGAAGCATTGACCACTAGTATGTGAACATTAAGGATGATTACTTCAAGGGCTGAGTAACTGAGGAAGCCACACACACATTATAGAGTTTATACAATCTTTCCAATAAGAGATTCCTCAACATACGTTGTCTTGTTTGCAACTTTTGGTCTAGGGTGGTCTAAAAGTTCCACAATGAGGCCCCTAGTAAGAGTAAGTTATGGATAAAGTTGTGCCCAGGTTGGAAAGTAGTGCAATTGAGCAACCCACAAAATGGTAAAGAAAACAAAATAAAATACGTGAAAAGCAGCAGACAGCAGAACAAACACCAGCTTTTTTCAAGAGCAATTGAGAAGCTAGTGTTGGGAAATTGATTTGAGTTAAGTGACACATCAATAGGGTGGTCGTACGGTTTCAATTGTGCTGCAGTGGAAGAGTGAGACAGCAGTGCTATAATCCATGCATCTGCTCATTTCATTGTGAGAGTTGAACTTTTTTGGGCTGCCGGGGCCTGATGGAACTCGCTGTAAGTATAACCTTGGTGGTAATTGCTTTGTGGATTGCGGGGATAAGGAAAATATAAAGAGGAAAAGTAGAAAATTCAAAAGCAATACAAATCTGGTTGCTGGCAGTGTAGGGCTTTACATGTAGTCTACTGCAGAAGCCATTCAAAGGGTCAAAAGCACCTCATCATGTCATTCTACATTCTTGCAACTGGACATTGTATTAATCAAAATATGTTTGTTATGTTTTAAAGCTCTCACACCCTCAGCATCAAATTAGTTTAGCCAGTAAACATATGTGATGTTTGACGGTCCTGCCCTGCATAATCGCAATGTAAGCTAAGCCATAAAGCCATTACGGCAATATTGATCAAGGCCTTGTGAAATTGCCTCGTCTACATTTTGACTATTTGTTTTTAAAAACCGTGTTGAGTTCTCCTGTGATGTTTGGCAAGACCTCGGAAATGAGTCCATGACAATCAATACAAATATAATGAAACACAATCGAGTTAATAAAAGTCCAGAAATGCCTCTGATTTCTAAATAGAAGGCCTGGATAAGAAATATTGGCATGTAGATTTGCAGCTGCCATAAATGCCTTTTGTTGTTTCTTTGTTAAACTCTTTCTCGATCTTTTTTACACTCTGCAGTCCATTACAGTTATAGCATTCGTGACTTGTGTTTATTATTTAAAGGAATATTGGCTTTTTTAAACACCCTGGCAACCAACAAAAATAAATAGAAATACCAAAAGCTAAACAGATACAACTAAATTACACATTGGCATAATGTTTAAATTAAATATTTATTTACACTCCTACCTCCAGTGGGCTACCGCTAAGTGGCTTTAATTGACTGTGTAAAAAGGCAATTAGCCAGTGATAAATTAATTGCCTGGGTGAATTCTGTTATTGCTATGGCAGAGGATTTTTTTTAATCACCATTCTGCAATAGTGCTGTAAATCAATTGACATAACTGAAAACATTAGCTTTAATTGACGCATCAAGTCAACAAACACACAACACTGCAATAACAACAATTAATCTCCAAATGCCCCTAACAAAAGAAAGCAGGTTTTCAAAACAGCTGGGGTCACACTAGCTTACATTACAATGCAGGTTGAGTCATCATTTCGCTGTCTTTCATAAAGAAAAGTATGCATTCATGAAGCTCTCGCTCTCTTTATGCAATAATGTAAAGTACGAATTCTTAATAAGCCCATAAATCATGTTCATCATTGGGCTAGAGACAGATGAATAAAAATAAAAGTTACACAAATTGAATCAACTGCTCCAATTATCCAAAGAAGATAAGCTTCCGGAAGCCCCTAGAGGCAACGTGAAAGAAAAATAGGAGATGTTTTCCACGTTTATTTTGTTCGAACGACTTACTAACTCTTTCAAACAACTTGCCATCTCGTCGGAACGTCTTGCAAAATACAGATATTGATTGTTTGAACGAGTTACTAAAGGAACGTTCCACCGTCACTCTTTAATTAAATCTACAGCAAGATCATAGTGTCCAAAGCTGCCGAAATGTACCGTAAAACCGAACAAAAAGGCTCAGCATGAACAGACGCAAATTGTTTAATATTGTCAATTTCCTACAACCTCCGGGGTGCATGGTACGGCTGAGTCTGCCCATGGGAACTTGTTTACATCCGGTTGAGAGCAACACAAGGGGCAGATATATGAGCCCCCTTATTGCTATTTCTCGACGTGTGGACTATGTGGATAACATCACGCCTTCTCATTGTTCCATGCTTGGTTGTGCAGAATATAGACTAAAATATAAATAAACATTGCAAAAAAGCTTTTGTCAAACTTTTGTGCCGCATTTGAACAAGCATGTATTCCTTGAATGAGACGCTGACATATATGCGTAAACTCTGAAATAGTGGTTTGGGAATTGTAACACCGCATTTGTAAACACAGCCGTTCCGTCCGTGCAGCAATACTTTATAATTTTAATGAGACAATAAAACAGCAGGACTCTGAACACACTGCCACTGGTCCACTGCTGTATTTCCTCTTCGGTATACGCTGGTTGAAATACATATCCGTCACTCAGTAAGATTTGCAGTCGCTCATTTGATCTGCAGATTAGTATTCGTTGCTAAAAGCCACCGTAAAATCTCATGCAGCTAGCTCTTCAGGTTCACTACAAGGCAACAGATACTCCCTGAGCCAGATTGCCAATTGACCGAGGGCATTTTAAAGCGAGGGGGGAGAAGCAAAAAAAAAAATTATAATAATTTATAGGCATTTAATTTATTGGCATTTATTAGGCAACTTAGAGACCAACACAATTTTTTAAATCAGTGGACAGATCCTTTACGTGGCACAAACGACTTACAAAACAAATATTATGAGATCATTCGGGTTATTGGCTGCTTTTCAGCCGGCAGCCTCTATATATACTGTTCTTTGAATGCCAATGCAATATGCATCTGTAAGCAACTCATCGTTATTATGGGTTGGCCGCATTCTACTTTCAAAACACCACCATCACCAAATGCTCCATGAGAACTGGCATAAGAAGCACTTGATTATGGTTTCCTAGCTACAGCAAAAACACTAAGGCTTACATTAAACCTACGTCTTCTCAATTGGTTATTTTATTTTTGCTGTTGTTAAAAAAAACACCCACATTCAAATGTCATGTCATGTCTATGCCAGTTCTTATTGGTAGAAGTTCGCCACCTAGTGAATATGTACATATTTATCCAAGGACCAGAAGCAAACGTTGATGGGACGCTCATGATCTACAACTGTTTGCCAACGACATAACGGGTAACAGGGAAATCAAAGTGTTTCCCAGACCCGAGAACTGAAAGAGGAAGGGCTCTTTAGGTCTAGCTTAGCGTTTGTCATTTTGCACTCTTGACATTAGAAATGTGCCAATGTCAAATCAGACTAGGACAAGATGAGCAATGTGCCAAATGCTAACTTGATATTTTTGACGTTCTAAGCAGTTTGTGCGACCTAGTGACATAGGGCACTTAGATACAGCAGAAGCTACATGACAAATGAAAAACACTGCAAGCTTCATTGTGGTTTAATATAAACTTTGTTTTTTATTTTTACTATATTTTTAATTAATGGACTTAATAACTCATGCAGGTGGGATCAAATCTTTATTTTATAAGTTGTTTGGACAAGATAGTAAGTTGTTCAAAAGATTTAGCAACTTGTTTGAAAAACGTCTTCTAAATTTGTAAGAAAAAACTAGTAAGGAAGAAAGAAACGGACCCATTGGATCACGTGAACAATGCAGGCAGCTCAGACACCCAAGCACATTGATATTCTATTACAGGATGCCCTTCCTTTCTTTGTAGAAAACAACCAGGCCATGTGTGCATCATGCAGTATATTGGAGAGCAAGTGAAGGTGACCACAGAGTGGGACAAACAAACAGTGGGTGGCGGTGGCAAGCTGTTATCCTGACACTGAGGAGGTCAGTCCGAATCAAGCTAAACAACCAGTACCTCCCATGTACCCAAGAGTGAACGTTAGGGTTTGGTTTAAGACGTGCCCAACCCCTGCCCTGTATCTCATTTTGTTCCTGTATATCAGCAGATAAGAACAAGGAGTAACCAAACAAGAGTATCAACGACTACATATTTTGTTATTATGTGCATTTTAACATGCAATTATGCATTTGTTGATGTGTTTCTACATACATGTATGCATTACTTGTCACTAGTTATGACTGTGACAACCCCCGAAAAGCAAAAAAATAACTTACCCCACATGGCTGAAAGATGAGCCCATCTACCTCATGGCTGACCTGCGAAGTGAAGCTCCCTTCCAGTAACTGAAAAATAAAAACAGAAAAACAAAAGCGGTTAACTTATACCAAACAAATACAGAAGGCAAATAACAAAAGCATGGCTAAAAATCAGGTAAGCATCTATTTTGTATGTCGACAAGCACATCTCAAACCTGTCACTCTAAAAGCTTTTCATGGACCGAGTTTCCACACAGAAAGCTTTTGGGCCAAACACATCCCGCAGAGATTAAAGAAAAGACTTTAATACCTGGCCTCATCGATTTGATTTGTCAGGACCAATAACCGAGCAATGATCTCTTTAATTGATAAAGCATGGCAGAAACATCAGTGTTTTGACAGACAAGACTGTAATTGCTCATCTGACATTGGGGATTTGTTATGATTGCAATAATTTGAGGGTGTTTGGCTCATTCATTAGCTATGACCAAAATAACGGCTGCTGCAGGGGGAAAGAAACCAGCCCTGCCATATTGCACCATACTCTGTGAATTGCATTTAATTACAGGTTTCCAACGACCACAAAGGGACAGCGTTAACAATAATACAACCAGGACAGTTCCTAGAAATTCAGAGACTTTTCACTGTAGAATTGTGAACAACATACATTCTGATGTTGATCCTACTGCAGAGACAGGGTTGAGGTGCAGCAGGATCCCAGAATTCAGATCTCTTCCACATATTTTGTGTGCTCAGAAAGAATGCACACAGTGCACAGTGTATTTTCTTTGTTGCATTCTCTTTCTGATGTATTTTAACAAAAATTAAAACAACCAACACAATCATTTCCTTTGCCAAAACCACTTACTAAATGCTTAACTATATAACGATGAAAATCATTATGCATGAAGAAAATGATCAAATACGGTCGTTATTGTCATCTGCAAGAAGAGAAGGCTATTACACACGGCTGTCCACAAGCATCAAATTCAGCCAAAGTTTTTAGGCAAACTAAACAGGTTAACAAAAACTGAGTCACAAAAGGAGGAAAAAAAATAGCTAGTTTATTTTTCCTCAACAATGCCACTCAAAAGTCATGACTCGGGCAACAAAGCAATGGGGAGCAATCCTAGAGAGATGCATTTTATTCATCCCTGTGGGGAACGCATTATTGCAGCAGTGCTAGAGGCCGTCAGTAAGTAATGACACAAGACATTAAAATCAAACAGCCAATAACCTAACAACTTTCTATGAAAAATGGAACAAAGACTGAAAAACAAAGCACACAAAGTACGGAAGAAGGAAACGTACATCTGGGGGAAAAAAAAGAATATTAATAATAAAAATATCACCGAGGAATTATGGTAAAATCTGAAAAATGATCTGTTGTGTCAACAGTGCAGAAGAGCAGCAATCTAAATATCAGTTAATACTACTCTCTGGTGCCGGCATTGAGCAGGCATAAAGGGGGATGACTCATCCCTCCATATAGAGATATGTTGACGTAACATGCCAACCCAGACAGGAAAATATTTCTCCCCCTTCACATCTTAAATTTCCTTTGGGTAGAAACATGGTAACTGATATTTTCTATAGGCTCCATGTCAAAATTAGATATAGGTTTGCAGGCAGGAAATGGCTTCAGTCAATAATGTAGAACGCTAATGCAAATGTGCACTACGGTGAAGATCAGGTAACCCACCCAACCCATTGAGACGAGAAAAGGCAGAGAGCAATGCGTTTATGTCAGACAATCACACAGAACAAATTACACAAGGTAGAACAATATCTTAGCCCCTAAGAACCCCTCCTCTTTTGGTAATATTCATAAAATAGTACCAGCAAAACCACACAAGGCGCCTGAAATTTATTCTTCAAACCGTTTCAAATGGGCTGACATTTCGCTGTGTGACAGAGGGATGATGACCGGCCGTGTAAACAGAGGGGAGGTTCGGAAATGTCCCAAGCAGATAAGGTAGCTGCCAGCAAATACTTCCACCATCAAGGGGAAGACTAAGTGTTATGATTTCCCACTTGCACAGCGGGGACAGGCAGACAATCAAACAACTCAACCCACACAGGAGAAAGCCTATGGCAAAGTGGAGCTACAAAGACCTTAAGAAATTCCACCTGTAGAAGCCCAAGAGCAGAATCATTCCACGATTTCCACACATGCTTGTGATCCACACATATAATCAAGAATGTGTGACTACATTGTGTGGGCTTCTACAGGTGGGATTCATTAAGGTCCCAATGTAGCGCCACTTTGCCATAGGCTTTCTATGCATATAGTCAAGAATGTGTGAAAGCCGAGTGGTTGATCTTCCACAATAACTTAGGGGAGATATTAGAAGATATTAGCAATATTTTACATAACTGAATTGAGTCTTTCATTAAAAGGACCTTGCCATTGCTTGTACTTCATGCTTTATCTTCGAAATACATGAAATCTCCATAAGCATCAGTGCACAATATAAACCCTCTAGATACCCTCTAACATTTTCAGATGAGAGAAAATGTGATTATTAAACACCTGTCAGTTTAGCAGTGTAGCTGGCGGAACAAAATCCCCAGTTAAACTCACACCTGGTTTGTTGTCTATTATCGGAACAAACTACAACATTTTTTATTCGCCATGTATGTAAATGTACCTTATTGAGGTAGCATCAATTGATTAAAAGATTGCTACCTATGATGATAACCTCAACACTAATATTAGATAGACCTTTTCGTTTTTCTTTTTACAATCTGCACTCCTTTCACTGTTAAACGTTTACTGGTGTGTTTAGTTTGATTTCCTTTTAATCAGCAGTGTCGGCCACAGCTTGGGAGAACCTTATTGGTTAACATGAATATGTGCATACTGACGTAGACATGTACAGTCCAAAAACCAAACTTTGTGTTTAGGGGAGGGGCTTGCCACACATTTTTGCATTGGGGTAGACAGCTTTAAACATGATTGTCATGTTTATAATGTTTTCTGATGGCCCTTCACCCTGGAATTAACACAAGAAAACCTGTGTTTTTGTGGATTTTGGTGGCAGGGACCTTTAACTGAAAAAAGTGTCAGGAGTAGATTAATGGTTCACCATAAAAGATGGGATAAGAGACCTAGCATACAAATAGGCCTAGTATTTGTTAAAGGGGCCCACAGATCTTCAGCCTCATCCTTATTGATGAGGGCAAACTCTGTTAACATAAAACACCCAGTCAGTCTTAATTTATCCGTTGGTAACAATTTAAGTAAAAAATTAAGCTCAGACAATATCAATCAGTAGTTTTATTCACATAATACCATAACGAATGGTGACATTAAGTAGAAAAGGAAGAATTTACCAGAGGAACAAGGACTCACTCACGCATCTGAGTGAGTCCTTTATCCAAAAGAAGATCCAAATCCAAATCACAGCATAATTTTTCAAGAATGATCAATGAGTCAAAGTATTTCACACATGAAGGCTTGACAATCTCACTGACATAGAGAAGGTTGAGAGCCAAACTAAAAAGAACTACTGGCTTCATGAGGCGATGGAGTGTAGGCAGAAAGATGGAGTTCCATTTCAGTTCTCTTGCCATCTCAGAACGTCCACCCACTATTTCTCCATGCACCCAGTAAAGCATGGGAGAGAGGTGTGAGGCAGCAAAAAGACTTTCACACATCTTCCTACAGATGTCGGTGTGCAGTGATGAGCCAAGATACTTCCTTTATATTGAAGCCCCTTAGGAAAAGGACCAATGACGCTGTTGGTCTGTAATGTAGGGGTCATGTGGAAGGCGAATAACACAACTTATTAAGAGAACACACTTTACAAGGTCCCCTTAGGGAACAGATGAAGCCTAGCGACATCATGCATGCAGGTGAAAACGCCCACGAGTCAAAACACTGCATAACAATGAGTTGCGCCTTCTTTCCACCAGACGGGAGAGAATAAGTGTTGAGGATGATATAAATGGGGGGCAATTTTCTGCCTCATCCATTTTTATGTTGGAGGCTCATTGCACACAGCCTATAGCATAGTGAGCCGTGAATCCTACCATGGCTTTGTTGGAGCCAAAGCCAGAGCCAAAGCCATGAAATAATTCACCAACGCAAGACAAGAAAAATCCCCATTCTACTATTTGTTGAAAATTGACAAAACATTGAGAAAAATAAACCACATTTCATTGCAGAAACTCATTAAGCATGTTTGAGTTTACTCATGCAGTTTTAGCGTTTCATTCAATGAATTAATGATGGCTGTTGATAGCCATGCAGCCAGCACCGAGGTTTGTATTGGCTGTCAAAGTAAGACAATAAGAGGGAAGTTTGCCTGGCAGCCTCTACTCTGAAAATCTCTCCTCTTCAGGTAAACCCGCTAGACACGCTGGGACTAAGACTGCTGATGGTCCCTTTCGCTCCCTGCTTTTGATTTATTGCAGAATGCAAATATCCATCCAAATATGCAATTTCTTTCTCCCTTTATCTTGGTCAGATTATTTGGACGTTAATGTATGTCAAAAACATCAGCGATGTTATTTCCAATCCTCAATGAATGCAGTTACAATTTAGTAATTTGATCCCAAAGTGCTTAGTGAGGACTTCTCTTTAAAGTCATCTCTTTAAATGATGCAGAAATCATTTTAATTAATTTTATATATTTTATTTAAATTTATACAATTTAAAGTAGATCTGGGACCTACCAAACAATTGGCTTTTCTGAGCTGAGTCACATGACACCCCAGTAGAGACATGCAAGAAAACAGGGCTGCTCACCCTACGCCAAACATGTTTTTAGCCCATAATTGAAACGTACTTTTAGAGTGAATTCTTCCTTTGACATTCTTTAATAGCATACGTTATTCTTAATTTATTCTGTTTGACTAAATATATTTTGCCCAAAGCAAATATTATTTAGCCTGTCTAAATAAAGCCTGCACATTTTCTTTTCACGGTCTGTCACCTGGTTTGATTAAATACCACAACAGTAGTTGAGCAAACATGCTCCATCCTTCTCAACACATGTTCACGGCAACATGGAACTGGGGAACTGCATGCTGGCTGCTAAGGGCCTTTTCATATTCTAAGAATGGGTTTCTCAATCAAAACAATAACAAAAGATGTAGTTTATGGCATAGCATTATTGAGTAGCGTTATTGAGTAGCGTGGGAACATAGTTGTAACGTAGCATATCTAACTTACCATCAGATGAGTCAACTACCCATAGGGCTATAGCTAATGTGTGATGTTACGTCGTTACTGAACTATAAGCTTGGTGGCTGGCATGAGCCACTTGTCATAGAAGCACATCTTGGTGAGATAGATCCATGTTGAAATATCATTTCATGAATTACGACTACTGGAGATTACGGTTTCCCTGGAAGTTACCGGGTAAAGAGGATGTGACACCATTAACAGGCCACCAAATGAAAAGCACTGTTACCTTGAAAGAAAACTATGGATTTCCCTGGGTTTGAACATTGTTGGAAACATTTAGGATAATTTCAGTACACAAATCAACAAAATGTATGTAACATAGGTCTAGTAATTTTGAGAGATACAAATGCCAAAATTGTACACAGGCCTTTAAATACGCCCATCATCTACATGCTATTATGTTGAGAGTAAACTCATGTAGTAAAAATGTCTCATTCAAATAATAAGGTGTCACTGCTTATTTAAGCAGTGACACCTTATTATTTGAATGAGACATTTTTACTACACCTGCATACAAAAACGGTCTTGCATGTATGCCACAAAGACGTCTACAATTACAGACGGATGTGTGTGGGTTGTTTTTAGCAGTGACTGGATGACAGATGTCAGCCATCTTCGCAGAGGCATCTACTGCTGCGCATGCATGTAGGTAGAGCAAGGTGAGAGAGGCTTTACAGGCTGGGCCCAGGGATGCCATGAGGAACCAATAGGAATGGCCTTTCTGAGCTTCTGAAAAACGGAAAACTCTCAAAATGCACATTCCGCTACTTTAACCAATGGCTTTAGACTTCAGATCCCCATCATGTTTAAATAATTGAAACGCAGCAAGATCCCTCAGCTGCCAACTCTCCTCTCACACAGACCTGTACACCTGCAGCTCTATGAAGAGAAGCGAAGAGCCCGGCATACCTCTCTCACCCCTCCTCCCACGTCTTCATAAGGCTGCCATCTGGGAGGCATTAGAAGTCTTCTGCCACCTGCACCACCCATCACCTCTGCAGCTTCTTCCCTGAAGCGCTCCAGCTAGTAAACAGCCACTCCTAGCTCATTCCCCCTGTTGTGCACTACAACTCTTTTGTACCTGCTGCATCTTACAGACTCCGTTCGCGGTCGTCTTTGTTTTGCACTTTTTCTGCATATCTTTGCACTTGTTCTGCATATCTTTGCCCCTTATTTCATGTGGTTGCTGACTGTCTTGTTTAATGGATGCACCCGTACCCAAACAAATTCCGGTATGCCTTGTCATGTTGGAAAGGAAAGCTTTCTGATTCTGATATTTTGAGTACTGCAAGCATCACTGTCAGACTGCTGACCACTATGATGCAGCGCAAGTACCGGAAAATCGGATTCTCAGATATAGTCCTACGCAACTGTGTATGATTCTGTCTGTTTAGACTTCTACTCTGAATAATATAAAAGCTCTCACAAGATAGGGTACACAATGATCGATTGCAACAAAAGTAATAAATAAAACAGTAATGCTTCAGGAGCGACTTTTATTCACCCTTTACACATTTTGTTATTAGCCATTCTCTATCTTGGCACAGGCATACAAGGATCATTTCTTCTCTATTATGCATGGTGACTTGCACAAGTCCAGCAGAACAGCCTAGGCGAATATTTCAGCAAATGTATTCCCTCAATGTTATCCTTTCTGCCTCGGCACACATGGACTGAAATTATTCAGTTTTCAATACACAAAACAGGATTATACAGCCTTCTTGCCTTATATATGGCCACACTGTAGCATTGTGTTCAGATGCTTAATCAAATGTGGAGGAGAGTGATTGTTATTCTAGTCAGGTGGGGGTGTGTGTGTTGCCTCTAGCTCTTTTCATGCCTAATATGAAAGGCCCTTAGCAGCCAGCATGCAGTTCCCCAGTTCCATGTTGCCGTGAACATGTGTTGAGAAGGATGGAGCATGTTTGCTCAACTACTGTTGTGGTATTTAATCAAACCAGGTGACAGACCGTGAAAAGAAAATGTGCAGGCTTTATTTAGACAGGCTAAATAATATTTGCTTTGGGCAAAATATATTTAGTCAAACAGAATAAATTAAGAATAACGTATGCTATTAAAGAATGTCAAAGGAAGAATTCACTCTAAAAGTACGTTTCAATTATGGGCTAAAAACATGAGAATGAGGGCTTCCGCATTTCTGGCAAGAGGGTGGGTTGCTATGCATATGTGTGTGTGAAGAAATCAATTTTAGGCTTTTGTCAATACATGAGCCAATCAACCACTGTCCTGTTTTAAGTTGTAAGAGCAATTGTAGGCTTAATACATTTTTATCAGGCTTGACAATGTACAGGAGTAAACGTACGACCAGCTCTGACCATGCGTACATAGAGAAAACGGCAATTGAAAATTAAAATAAACAGATTTAATTGACAACACGACCAATAAATGCTTTTGACCAACTCCATAAACAGTTACAAATAAAATCCAACCCGGGAACTAACTAACACAATTGTATTTTCAAATGCATTTGATATAGGCCTATGCCTTATGTATACAATAATGGAAGATCTAGTGTTGTGGATTTGGTGGGTGCTGCAAGAAGGAAGCCTTTTGTCCCACAAGGCACAAACTTTTTGGCAGCGCCAAAGTCCACTCCACTCTCAGGTTTTTGGCCACTGGTATGTTTCAGCCGATTTAGGCAATATAGCCAGCCCTCGCTAAGCCATTTAACGCCTGCAGTCCTTGATGATATCATCACTTTATGTCCACCGTTCAGTCAGTTTCCCTATATCGTCACAGATATAAAGAGTGACCAATTGCAACATTTCTATAGGAGAACTTTACAGTTCGCGCTTCCATTTCATCAACAATTTCAGAAATTCTTTTCATTTTGTCATATTCCTAAACTAATTTCCTGTTTATGAATGTATGGTAATGAGCTAAGCCGGGGATGGGCATGGCGATTTAGGACAGCCAGTATTTATCAAGGGAAATTGTGCACCTTGATAAATGCTTAATAAATACCAACTTTTTAGTTTGTAGGGTTAGCATTCAGTACATTTTCTACAAACTTGATAAATGAGGGCCCTCTTCATCAGAATGCTATCCGTAAACTCTTAAAGTAAAAGGTAGAAATGTTTAATTCATGACATCGCTAACCACTAACCACTAAGCTAGATACTTGGGAACACAACAGGTGTCTGTTGTCTAGACTCCAAAAGTGCACAATGTAGTGGTAAATTAGCACCTCTGGTTCTTCTGTTTCTTCTTAATTTCAATAACAAACATCATCAGCCAGAGAGAGTAAGAGTGTTTTTTTTAGGATCGTTCAAGCAGCAATACTCTTGCACCTCCACGTAAAAGTGGCATTGTGACGAAAAAGGAGCTAAAGGAAAGCGAAAAGATCCTCTCTCTTATGCAATGCCTACCGAACAGATATTGTGTGCATCATCACCGCTTGCGTAACAGCCCAGAGACTTTGAAGGAGAACAATATATATAAATAAATGCATCTCAAAGCAACGGAGGTACACAAACGATGTTAGTCATCGGATCCATGTACAGTGTTTTCCTTCTTCCATCGAGCATGAGCCCTTATGCAACAGACGGCGTGTTCTCCAGCTGTGAGTGGGCATGGCGAGGGGAGAGAACACAGGTGAGGAAGTGCACCTTCATCACCATTTCTTTAGAGGGCGAATGAGTGTCCACATCATTCTGATGAAAGATGTAGCTGGTATCGATAGATGGATAGATGTTAGAGGCTGGCAGTGGCTCGGGAGGAGTTGCCAGACAACAAAGCTATCCGTCGGAGCTATCCGTCTCCACAGAGGCCAATTTGAACTGTTTGATTTCATAGATATATCGGTCCCGATCAGACCAAACGCTTTTTAACAGCTGGGGGCAGATTGAGCAGTTGTAATAAATAGGAACCAAGTGTTTTTGCTCGCTGCTTTCGCGTTGCTGAGGGCATTTTTTTATGTTTTATTTTGGTAGAGCGCCCTGGACGCCCCAAGTGAAAAAAAACTTTAAAAAACGCCAACATCATTGTAGGTTTATGTGTAGATATCTTATTTTTCAAGGCTTGGTTTTCCTAAAAGGTCAATACTTCCCTAGTATTGGACTTTTTTTTCCACACTAAGCTTGCATTTTCCAACTGAATGGTAGAGGAGTGAGGGATAGAGATGGAGAGCCAGACACCTAAGCGTGTTGCTTCTTCATCCACAGCCTTCACACATTGTGAGCTGCCACGTTGGGGTGTGAGGTCAGTGAGCCAACAACAAACCCAGGCTAGGCTAATAACAAAAACACTTTAGGTGGGGGATTTACGCTCCTGGTGTTCCACTCCTATTCCCATCCTGAAAATCTAAAACACTTACATTAACAGAAGCACATTTGCCTGGACTTAATAATGGGGGGGGAGTAATAAGCCTGCAGTAGCAGGCTATTTAATGAGGGTTTACACACAGGAGGTGAGTGAAAGGAGAGCCATCCCCCTTCATGAACATTTATGAGTGGCAGGTGGTAGCCATGGTTACTCAGCCTGGCTTTTACAAACAGCAGCAACAGGTGACAATAGTCCTGATTACATCCATGAGAGATTCAAATGAGATGTCTTTATGATGAAGGTGAAGGTGTGACCCAACTGTAAGCATGGCAATGAGATAATTCAGAGCTCTTTCTCAGTCCAAAAACGTAAATGTAGCTATTCAAGATCAGCTGTTGATTCCTATGGAATTCTAATTTTGGATGTATAATGTGAGAAATTAATGCATTTCAAACACTTGTTTTTATTCCACCTGACAAGGAATGGAATATTTTTGTTTTGACTATGTATTTTAGGGCTGTTTATAAATCTACATCTTAAACTTGAGATGCATAGATTGTGTTAAATAATAATGATCTGCTTTCCACTTACTATGCCTTTCAACACAAGCCCACATTTATATTGAATCCTGTTAAGAGTTAATGTTCTTGATTGAAATAATGATAACATATGGAAATTATTTTGGAAGTAGGGGTCTGATTGCTTTTCCTATTTGATGAATTGGAAGCGGATATTAGAATATTCATAAGCAGAGGTGAAATAACTTCTTGGATTTTGGATGAAAGGGGTCAGGTGGAGGAGTGTGGGCGGGGGTTGATACAATTTAGCCAAAGACTTGTACATCTGAGTACATTTGGCTAAACATGTTTCAAGTTTAATGAAGCTTTATTGCTATATTGCCATGCTTGATTGAGTAATCAAGCGAGTCGTGCTTCTTAGTGATGTGTTTTTTCCTGCTCGACCTGACGTCTTCTACCAAGTCAGTTATCACAGTTGTCATCAGTTATCGCTCGCGGCACAACTCTCAACCCCCAGCCATTCCTGACATTTGAGGCCATGCAAAATAATCACTTTTGATGTGCAGCTACTGGCAAGCACATCATCTTAGAATCATTAAAGTGCCAATGAACCGAAAATCATCTATGATCTTCAACATATTAGCTATGTTGTCATGGTTACTAAAATAATCACGTTCATTTGGAAAAAACAGGTGTAAAATCAGTTTTTTCCATTAATTTTTCTTCTCACATCTGAAGATGTGTGAAGATTGTGAAGATTGTACTTTGCTCCAAGCTCAGGTTCAGGCTAACACCAGGGTGGTGTGGATGTGTGGAGAACTGTCTGGGCAGCGGCTAATGTTGACGGTTGTGTTTGAGAGAGGGTTAAGCTTCTCTGACACTTAGTGTATAACACCACGGTGTGTGGCGCATTTCATATACATCACTCATTCTAACGCTCAAACTCAATGCCGCATGCTAGCTCAAAACAAATGTATCAAAGTTTCCTTGCGTCGTAACCATGGGGACAACACCTCCCCCTCCTTCCTAGAACTGTCAGCCAAAAATTATTGCATTTTTTCTATTTCTTATTTGAGTTTAATTTTGAGCTGAAATAAGGGGTTCACCTACACATTAAACGTTAATTTCAAATAAAGCCTCAGTCTCTCTCCTCTCCCTCTTCAAATGGAAATGGTTTATTGTTCTTAGGTGGGAATTTGAGTGGAGACACCAACAGTTTGCAAAATTCATATTATTTAAGTCATTTGTTGTAAATGTATTATTGGCAATAATAAACATTACTGACAATTCTGCTCAGATTGAACATTCCATTATTCAACTTTCCAGAAATAAAACTGAATGGAGCGTAGACAGAGAGCTCTGCAAAGTTCTGAAGAAACCGAAACAATAAAATAACAGCATTGAAAGCACTGCAGAAAACAGCAGCCTAGCATCTGACAAAAGGTAGCATATAAGTGCTGTCTCAGAATGGAAATGTTCTTTTTGTGAATTTATGAGTAGCATGCCATGAAGTAAAGGGTCTGGGTGATCCCATGAATAAATGAGTTTGATTCCTCCTTGAGTGTCCCCCTACAACAGAGCTATGACTGTAGTGAGAGCAGATGGCCACTGTATAGAACAATGGGCCATTGAAGAACCTGAACCAGTTCCAATGACTTCATTTATAGAATATTTTCATCGACATGCAACTTCCTCCACCCCACCAACCCTCACATGATGGCCTGAAAATGGGTGTGTGGCCTTTGGGGCACCAAGAAATTAATAAAAAATGAAACGCCGTTGGATGATTCAACATAAATGTACGTACATGAGCATAGTCAACATATAACACTTAATTTGTTTTCTTTATATTTAGGTATGCCAATATCTTTGTGGCAAAGTTGACATAAAACAAGATACATTTCAAATTTTCCCAAGCTCGATTTTATTATTTACCTAGGAGGCTGAATTCCTACAAAGCCCACTATTAAATCTGATTTGTCATCGGTCAGCTGGCAGATAACAGTATTAATTAACAACACAGCTGCTGTGAACAAAACAGGAATCAAGCAAAATGGTTGTTTAAGTGTTCGAACCACAACCTTGAAAGTACATCAACCCAATGTCAAAATAATATGTTTATTTAGCATTTTTTTGTATCATTACGTTATAGCCAATTTAGTTTTAGTGGTAATCAAACAGTTCCTCCATGTTGTTACTGGCCCCAAAGGGCCTCTATATTGCACTGAAGAAGCAAAACGAACCAAAATCTCAGGCTAGCCAAATGAAGATTGATGTAAACACCATGAGTGTAGCGATGAAAGGATGGATAAAATCTACCTCATCTCATCTTTTATCTGGCATCGTTTAACTGTTCATGCGGTTTTACGATAATGTTATCACTATTCGATATTTTTTTAATGCCAATTATTGGTGTGAACGTCTTTCAAACTGAAGAAGTGTTTTGAAGTACATCATGCAAAAGTGTGGGCTTTTGAAAATGACTAAACTAGTGATTAAGTGTACTAATATTCAAAGTCAAACATTTTGTCCATGTGCATCCGTGCACATCATATCCATGTTTTTTTTTTTTTAAACCGTTATCCAGATGTTACAATATACAATTGTTTTGGCCTTAACTTTAGCTCATGTTAAAGTTAAGGGAACGGGATTTGAACAGGTCACATCTAATCTATTTGTCAGATGAAGTTTGTTTTACTTTGGAGATGGAAATTAGAAGTAACATTACCTTGCGAGAAGCATGGATGTCAAAGAAGGGTTTGTTTCGGACGCTGAACGGCTCTTTGGTCTTGTCAATCTGTCCATTTTTCATCTTCTCCATCCGGGGAGATATTATTTCCTTTTCTATGCATAGCAGTCTGATGTTGAAATCACAGAGTCCAACAGGCTGCCCCTGAAAAACAGAGCAACAAGCGACTCATCAAAAACTATTCTCAAAAATACTTTAGACCGGTTAGTTCACAAAGCTGTGATGTGTAACCTATAGAACATTCAATATACAACCAATACAACCAGTTTGGATCATTTCCATGAGGTCATCAAGTGCAAATGTAAAAGATCCCTATGGAAAGAGATTAATACCACTATAATGAAGGACTAATAACAATCTATCAGACCACAGCAACGGCAACAGCAAGACCGGAAAAGCCTTCAAGGCCGAGAGCAGGAGGACCCTGGAGTCCTCACTGGTGGCCACCATATCAAACCTAAAGGTTAGATGAAAATTGCAATAACCAAGTCTTTGATGTAGTCATGGCAACAGGTTACTTCTGTGTCCTAAGCTCAGACACATACACATACACCCCCAAGCCCTCACTGCTGTACACCTGAGACAGAGGCAAAGTGCCATCAGGCCCATCTGTATTTCACACAGCCAGTCAATAGAGGAAAAAGTTCCTGGGCACAGTTTCTCATTAAAAGGAATGATGGCCATTGCTGATACTGCAGCAATGCTGCTTCATTAAAAGATACACTCTGTTATCTCACTGCATTCAAGTTAAAATGGAATCAGAGGCCTTGAGGACATCACTTTGGTCTCAAAATTGAGCTTGAAGATAAACAGGATAATTCTGGTTCCAAAATGAGATGCTAGTCAATTGAGATTCAATGCTCATCTTGTACAAACAAGAGTTTTTACTGGGGCAAAACCTTTTTGTAGATTAAAGAAAGCACTTTGAAAGTGGAAATAAAATGTGCTATGTGAATTCAGATGGAGGTTAAGATTATGCCGCTAATGCATAACCGAAAAACCACTAGTGACAATAAATGCACACAAACATTGTGTTCATATAGAAAGCATCAAGCAAGCAGGAGCTACATAGCCAGAGGAACGATTTGACAGAATGTAGTAGATTGTATTTGGTGACAGAATTGCATCTGTTGTGACCCACAACAGCAGACCAATTTTTCTCAAGCAAAGGGGAGGCAGTTTGAGACAAGCTTTGCCCTGGGGGCATTTGTATTTATTTAAGTTAAATTATTAAATTAACTTAAATTATTTCAAGTAAGAAAAATAAATAATACATCAGCACAACAACATTTCTTTGAAAGTAAAAAGCATTTGTGAAAGATACAATGTTTTGTGTTAAGTCCCGACAGTTTGGCAGTTATCAATCTGGTTAGATATATTTGGGCGAATTGCATGGGAAAGCTAGCTAGGATGATGATTTAGTCATGTTAATCAAGAACTACCTTATTTCACAGGGCCACCCCCAAATATTTTGAAGCTCTCAGTTTGGATAAAAGATTCACCGTACGTTCATCTTGCGATAAAAGCTACCGTAATTATAAAAAACATGTACGCTGTGTTTTAAAATTGACACCTCTGAGTGGCTATGGGGTCACTGATGTCAGTTCAATCACATGACAAACACGTGGGCTTCCAATTATATTACTGGGAATGGGAACAAAAGTCTTGATTTGCATCAAATGGGATTCATTATTTAGCAATAAAGGGCATCTCCCTTGACTAATAATCCTTGTGTTTACAAGCGCATTATAAGAAAAGGATTAAGAAGGCATTACAATTAAAGCCACACTGAGTCGATGATGCATAGGGATAACCTGTGCTTTGATGAGACTTGTTTGTCCAAAGAAGATTTCCTCTATTCCATATATTTAATTTCAGAATAATGTAACTTTAAACACATAAGGCTGCACTTCAAGTAAAACATTTATAACCCAAGCCTTAACTACTTTTATACGTAATATATAAAATAAAATAACATACGTCACAGAAAAGCTTAGGATGACAGCTTTTCAACCATGAGCATGCTATCAAATATCAATTTTGCCAAACAAGATCTTCAAGATCTTGATTGTCACATATTTATTACTAAGCCAGAAAAAACTCTTTATACAACTCCTAGTCGTCATGTTGAGTGGAGGGGGAAGGGTCATTATTTGCTTGTTTACTGTTTTCTTCCAAGACAACTTGATGTTCCTGGAACAACTGGCATCGTGTCCCACACATTCTGCACCATCTGTCAGTCGTGTCATCAGAACAGAACAAGATGTAAGTGTGAATGATTCAAACGCATTGCTGTTACAGCATAGAGCTATAAAATTGCCAGTCTGGTTAATCCAGATCTGTTGCGAATGGAGACCCAGGGAAACAACAAATTGCTCAGGTAACCTAAATCATAGCCTAAGCCATTTTATTACTTGTATTAGTCTTTGGTGTGTGGTTATGAGCAGCATGTGCTCAAATGTCTCATCATTATTTATGTTTTTTATACTGAAAAAGACAACTAAACAAGTAACAGTTGCAAGCGGATTATGGGCTTGATAAAAAATAAATCATCATATATCAAGCCCCACTTAACGAAACATAAATTGTAAAGTCTGTATGGTGAATTTGTATTTACCACCTGAAGAAAATAAGCTCTAGTCTGTTTTATTCAGTATGATGCAGAGAAGCAATGATGCCCCTTTCTGTGGAATGATGCACGGTATTATAGAAGATGTCTAATTTTAAATATTACATCAATGCATTTTCGAAGACATGACTAATCTCCCTGGATGCTGTGCAGTGTAAAAACAACCCCTCATATGCAAGCATCATAAATGGATTGAGGCGCCGTAAAATGTGTGGTAGCATAAATGGCCGCCAACAAATAACCAGGAAACAAAAGCATTGAACGTGTGGAAGCATCAAGCTACAATTAAGTCACTTGTGTGATAGATTGCAGGGCAAATGTAAGTTAATGTGGAAACATTTTTATATAAACAGCCATTAAATGTTAAAGTAAACACAATAGAGCCATGGCTGAGGAAGTGGACGGGACTCATTTAAGGAAGCAGCAACAATATAGCCCTCCTGACTAGAAATATATTACCATTAGACATGCAATCATCTGAAAGTGTATAAACATTACATGAGGTTATATCCTAAGTTGTTAGCTGCATCATGGACATTGGACATGGACACATCCTGTGCAATAGCGTAATGTGGGACAGCTGAAATGTTGTGAGTCTGCTATATTTTACTAATTTATTCAGGCTTATATTCTCATTTTCATGATCATCCTCGAAATGCAACTCAAACGTTTATTTACTGGATTCAATGATAAATATTCCATTATGCATTAAGTTTGTTAACAAGAAGACACAAATTATTCTATTTTTCAGATCAGATTATGCTTTGAATGTTACTTGTTTGAGGCTACAAAACGTCAGACACCATTAGTAAGCCAAGGACCAGACAGAAAAGCCGGTGGTATGGCATGCAGCAGGAAGCTTGGCCCTCCCACGCTTTGATGTGACTGCTGGGATGTTACACAACAGCACACAGAGCCGTCAGCGAGATGCAGCCTCAGCTGTGACCATGGAGGTAGCTGTAGCTGCCACCTGACCTTTCAAGCATAAGTTCCTAGCTCTTAAGTAAGGTCAAAGCCGCGTTGTCACCCAACCCTGCGAGGGCTACACTACGCAAAAGGATGCGACTACCGGGACGAAGCCTACGAAGTCTGCAGAACCGCCACCCCAATCCAGCTCGGGCTCATTTCCGCGTTGGACAAAAAGCAGCACTACAGCTGCATTCCAGAACACTGGAATTATAAACTGTAAACAGAAACCAATGATAACGCATCAGGCAGCTGACAACTCTGCTCTGCATGTATGGTGATATGGCACAGGAAAACACCAATTTATTGCATTTAGTTCATAATCTCAATATTTTGTTGAAAAGAGGCATTTTGTTCCACATTTAAAGAGTACCCATTGGACAATGTTTCACACATGGTTCCCCAAGTGACACAAGCATTGTTGATACATTAGTAAAACATGCGTAAAATATATCAATATCAGCAATCTAAAAAGGGTGAAATACTGTCCAATATCCAGTCCTAGAACAAGACGTGTTTGAAAGAAATCCATCATTTTTCAACAAGCTATTTTGTTTTACAAGCGAATATCGTCTAACTAAAATCCCTGCGGTGCGCCTCCATCTGTGTCCCGGTGTCATTGTCTGGCACCGAAATAGCCGGACACGGGCTGGGCCACCTTTGGTGCATGTGTGTGATCAAAGTGGCACAGTTGGGAGCTCACGTCTTTTGTCCTGCGAGACGCTTTGCACACCATTGGGGTGGATCCACAAAGCGCAAAACTTTGACAGAGTGGAAAAGAATGATGACATCTACCCTGGCAGAGATCCCATGTGCGCAAACATCTTCTGTATCTTACACTACAATTCAGTCGAACACTTTGCGAAATGCATGCACCATATGCAGGAGTAGCATCCCCGCCACTGCTCGTACTCTAGTACAGGGTTTCCTAGTAAAACCAACAAACTGTGCTTTAACAAATGCGTTTACCAGAGATAAATAAATGAAAGAAAAATGACATTTGACAATTGCACTTTATCAAGCCAAATATCTTTCACAGAATATAGAACATTTTATTAAATGTCTGTTTTACCCCGGGGTAAACAGCATGTCAGTGCACATTGGAGCTCAGCTCGGAACAGTGATAAATACTTTCGAACACGCCATGTGTTTATGTGGTTGTATCTCACTCTGTACTCAAGACAGCCCTCGCAAATCCACAGGAAAGTAAAGCAATAAAATCCTTCCAGTGCAACAGCAGGAAAAGCAGCCTTATGACCACCGCGATGTCCTCACGGCCCAAAGGTGACGTTCATTTCTACTCTCACTTGTCTCTCTCTAGTAACAAAAATAAAGATGACCCAACCCTGTCATTTCTAACCAGTGAAAGTAAATAAAAGGTGAAATCACTACAGTCAAACTGCAGTTAACTTCCTTGTGTATTGCGTCCCGTTATCCTGTCTCTCCCTCTCCCCCGTCGCGCTCAGGTGCTCTCCCCGAACACACCTGTGGGCACACCTTGAGGCCACACCCCCAGACACCCCGTCTAACTTTATGATTGGCTCAAAGAATGTAACAAATAAAGTAATATTCATTCACTTCTAAGTTATGAAAGCTTTCCCGGGGCGCCTCGGTGGCTCACCGGGTGGAGCGTGTACCGTTAAGGCTCGGCCCTTACTGCGGCAACCCGGGTTCGATTCCTGCCCGTGGTCCTCTGCTGCATGTTCTCCCCTCTCTCTCTCCCATTCCTTCCTGTCTAACTCACTCTATCATAAAAGCATAAAAACCTGCAAAAATACATCTTAAAAAAAGAAATAAATAAATGCATTCCCGTTGAAAATGTATTGATTACCCATTTATAAATAACATTAAAGAGATAACATGAATGTTACATACATTTGTTTGACAAGGGCCCTGCACAAGATCATTAAGTCAGGAATGTAATGTGACCTAATGTGCTGAATGAAAGTGTCAAAAATGCTAGAGTGAATAACTACATAGTAATTGTTTGGAGCCTTTCAGATGAAAGACAGATGAAAAAGAATATATGTCGGTTAAAATTGTCCAACATATTGATCACGCCTGACTCCACAGCAGGGCACAGGGCTGCATAGTGGTGAGCTGATGGTTCATGACAAGCATTTTCTTACAGGCTTACATCAAACAGCAACATTTTCCTGGGGGACTACAATAACTTCTATTTTATACACAAAATAAATGGAAATGGAACTTTCCCTGTCACACAGGTGGTGACAGCCCAGGTCAACCAATTTCATGTTTGGCCCAGGGCCACATGCTCCCCATGATACCAATCTGTAGAATTAATACAAATATAACTCGGACCTTGGCAATGATAATGTACACATGTTAACCCTATGAAGTCAACAACAACAATTCAACTGCACCAATGAAAGTAAAACCATCAAAAACAAACGGTGTGGTAATATTCCCGTGTTTTTCTTTTTTGTGTATTTCCAAGAAGCTTTTCTGCAATTCCAACCTGTGTCTCAGGTTGAAGCCTGTGTACCATGGGGTGGCCTGCAACCGATAATGGACAAGGCCAATAATGGCTGGCCAGAATCAATACAGCAGTGCTCTGGCAATGGGAACCCCGCAGAGTCGCTAACCTCTGCACAGTACTACAACGACACTCGCCTGACCAACAGGCCATTTATTGTGCAGCTTTCTTGTGTGATCCTTCAATTGCCGGTGAAAGAAGGCAGCAGACAAGCTTAATGGCCTCAGTAACCAAACCAAACCCTCCCGCTCCGAGGTTTTCTTCTAGGGTTGTATATAAAAGGCAATGCCCAGGCTTCCTGAGCCCAGGCTAATTGGTCTTGGAGTCACTCATGGGTGACCAACATTTGGAATTGGGTGATCATACATTTGGAATTAGCATTTAACAACTTAAAACTGCCCTCCTCAAAATACCCTCAAATTATTATTTTTTTTAAACATTAACAGATAACCATGTAAAAATATAAGACTTAATATTATTTTAGAAAATCTATATTTATATGTAGTGATCAATGGCAACACGATGTGGTGAACATTCTGCACGGCTATTGGATGTACATCAACACTGTCATTTTTAAGATACTGGGACCAATTATATTATTTCAGAAACTCAATTATATGCTAAATTCTTTTAGGGCAATTTTGGAAGGATAAAGCATTTCCCTATGGCACGCCACTGGACAAAACGTTGTAATCCTCTCTGCTCGCGGCAGACAGCCTCGGCAAATGTGAATTAGCATTTCCACCGGGGGAACTCGAGTGTCTCATTTGTAGAGAGAGCAGTCTGAAAGGTAGCCAGCTATTGAGTTCAGCAGTGTGTTGTGATGGTGTGCATGCGGTATACACAAGTAAAAACAAGCAGCAGCGAGCTCTGCTTCAACTTTTTTACTCACATTAAATTTGATGATGTCATATATCAGGTAGCGGGGGACAGGCTGTCCGTTGACTTTATCAATGATCATCTCCTGCAGGAGTAAAGGGAAGAGAAAACACCCATCAGCATTTGCTATGTACACATTCGACCACTTCTATTTTCCTTAAAACTTAAACTTAAGGTTAGGAGTGCCTTCACAAGGGTTAAACAGCCGTGCTCCGTGACCGCCCGGTCACACTGTGTTAGACGCTTGTTTGCTGTGATACAAGCATGAAAATATAAAATCGTATTATTAACCATTATTATTTTATGTGCCTGATTGAATTATTCAGTAGGAAACAAACTGATTGCAAGAGCACCCTCTTTGATGTCTTAGATTAGGATTGCCAGGTGCCTATTATATATCCAGGGAGAAACCCCTACATTGGTTAACACTCCTGCAATAACACATTTGTTACACTGTATGATTGGAAAGGCTTTTCATGAATGAATTCATCATGTACAACCACAAACCACAAAACACTGTACACATGCACCCAAGCAGGTGAAGCAGCATGAATTAAAAACACTGATAATATTGATTCCCAGATGATCCACAATATCATCCCAGATACAATAGGTATAATTTAAATCGCCTGATCACGTCACGGTGCACTGCGAGCTCCACCGGTGCTTCCATCTTGGAGAGCAGTCACACAGAATGGGAACCGACAGGCATCGGCAGGGGCTGAACGCACTCATGGGGAGGGGGCTGCTTTAAAGTTGGAAGATGCCTGCGGCCGGTGGGGTCAGCCGGGAAAGGACAGCGAGCGGAAATAGCGCTGCATCTATTATGCAACAACCCCCCCTCCCATTTCCCCTTCCCCGCCACCCCCACCCCACGTGTCTCCACGAGATGAGAATCAGGTACAACTGATGCGGCAGGAGGTCTCAGTCACAGCACTGTGGGATGTGTTTTAACATCCTGCGGAACTGTTATGCAAGCTGTGAGGAGAGGCAGAGACGGGCAGTGCAACGCTGCCTGTACAACCTGTTGGATGCATCAGGATCGAGCTCTTATTGCCCTACTTGGCCACCTTTCCTCCTACAAAGGTCAGTGTGCTCAACGGATTTCATTGTGCTTCTGAGGGATCGGCAGGCCAACATCCACCAACACTGCGGTCCCGTGTGATGCTTTGACGACACACCCAAGCACAGTGCTAATCTAATTGGCATTGGCCATATGGTTTAGATTGACATCTCGAACGGAAGATAGTTCAACGGACAGAGGAAGACAAAAGGTCTCCCGTTGCCTTGTGCGGGCCACACGGCAGGGAGCACAAAGGGTCTTCCCTATAGCCAGGGGCCACAAGGAGAAGAGGCAGAAGCAGAGGCGCTCCTGAACAGCAAGCCGTGAGTGTCGACAAGTGAACAACAAATGTTAGTCACAGCATCCCCCTGCGGCTAATTACACACACACACATCTCCACCCCACCACTTCAAAAGAAAATGCATGTGTTGCCATTACACAGTCTGCCTGAACAGGAAACAACAGTTATTAATACACATTTATTAATACCAGGGGCACTAGCCTATGTAACCCACGTTCTATATCAGGGCGACCAAGTACATGATATAACATTACGATTTCCACATGGTAAAAATGCTTCTGTACGATGTTTATCCTCCTTAAAAGCAATATCTCGAGTCTTTTGCATATTTGGCTTAAAATCTATTTCCTACCGTTCATTAAAGGTAATATCAGAAATGTTGTGCCACTTTGTGTAGTTTGACCGCAGCTTTGAACAAGCTAATAACGTTTCATGATCTCATTTTCCAATGAAAACTATTCCTAATATTACGATATGGTCACACCCCCGTAGCTTTGTAGCAGCGGGCTGGTGTCTGTAGTAAACAGTTAAGCCAGCTCCTTGGCACGACCAAACATTGCAATCACAGACTAACACTGTGAATATGGCAGAACCAGACTCTGGAAGGGATTTTTAATATGAAAAGGAAAGCTACTTTGCCAAACAATATTCGTTTGAACCCGAGTATACAGATCAAGAATTTCCAGGAAGCTACAGTGGTGTCACCAATGCACACATTGATAACTGGGTCAGGTATGTGAAACATTTCCTGTTAAAAGGCTGATGTTTATGAAACTAATTATTGAACTACAAAACCAATGATCATATATTATGCACATCACAATATTAAAGGTAATATATGCAGATTTGTGATTTTCAAGCTAGTGGGATTCCTCTATACTGATGCAGACCTCACCTAGATCCATTTAGCCTTAAAGTTAGCACCTACATGACTGAATGTGTTTTCTGAGGGTGCTTTCATAAGCACAGAATTGGGTCTGTTTTAGTTAAACCCTGGTACGGTGGAGCCGCTGGTACGGTTCGTACCAAAACAATCAAACTCTAGTGCGATTTGATTGGTCTCACTTGCAATCAGAAGGCAATCTGGTCCAGTAGCAGGAAGTAAACCAAAACCATCCACCATCAAGTTAATTGTAAAACATAGGACTGACAGTCACAAAATGTTTGCTTGACTTCTTGGCTAAAGAGCACATACAAAATGTGCTGAATATAGTCAATGAACATGTAACAACGTATGGAAACGTATTCTATATGCACTGGTTGAGAAGTTATTTGTGCGCACAATAGACCCATGCCTGCTGATTAAAGGTTGATGAAACCAGCATTTCCAGTTACAGAAACGTGCATATTGTACATGAAATGCAAAATATTACTTCAAGAGTAGTCAATAACGTGTGTGTGTGTGTGTGTGTGTGTGTGTGTGTGTGTGTGTGTGTGTGTGTGTGTGTGTGTGTGTGTGTGTGT
>JAOPJO010000097.1:13200026-13212230 GCA_027123675.1 Molva macrophthalma
TGTGCTGCTACCTTGCGCGTTCTGGGGCTTGGATGTGCGGGACGGGTTTGGGGGGGGCCTTCTAATTCTGCCCCCCCCCCCCCCCCCCCCGCGGTGTCAGACACTGCAGCCCCAGCGGGCCAGACTCGAGGAACATTAGAATTGCAATTTGAAGATTATTCAATGAGAGAAAAGCGCAACAGAAATCTAATTGGTCATTTAAAACATTAAGCATACCATGTTTAAAACATGGAATCAAATCAAACATCATTAGGATAATTAGGCCTGCCAAGTTTGCTTCCATGCCCTGGTGCTGATATCAAACAGACACAACAGCTGCTGTAATGGCTTTTGATGAAGTGAAACTCTTGTACAAAGAAACGTGTACAATTTGAGACACATTTGTTTGAGAGGCAACTGGCATTATAATTATTATTCTTTTTTTTTTATTTTGTTCTTTTTTTTTTTTGCAATTCTACTCTGCGCAAATGGCACACACAATTATTGCACTCGTATTTAATATTTTAACCAATTGTAAAATTGTAGGGACATTTTCGTTTGAGAGACATTTAATATATTTGGTTTGTTTTAGGCTGATGGAACACACACCATTATATTTCATTGATTTGGTTTAGATTAATCCTATTAACCAGGATTCATTTAGTTTGACATACGATAATTGCCAATTGTTTGCTTCCTAATCTCAATAGCTTGTCGAAAAGAGATACGATTCATTTTACATTAGCCTTGTTGGACAATGTTTCAAACTCTTTAGTTCTCGCAGTGTCACAAACAAAGATGTCCTAGAAATGAGGAAAAAACTGTGTATAAAACTGAATATCAATAACAGCTATCGAAGGCCTCATTTAGAATTCGCAACACAATAAGCCACCAACACAATGCAGCTATGGAGCAGGCCGACAGCATGCATCGGACGCCAGTTTTCTGAGACAATAAACGCATGCTATCCATACGCCACACGGCATAAGCCACAAAAGTTTTTTGTCAATGTTTTGCTCAAATATATCAAGTTATAAATTGCAACAAAGAGATACCATTTACAGGTGTAAAAAAACGGTTGAATATCAGTTACAGCAATCGAAGGCCTCCGTCTTCGAATTTTCCTCATATGTGACTCAGATCATTTTGTTTTGCAAGCAAAAGCAGGCGAATATCGTCAAACTAAAATCCCAACGTTGTTCTTCTATCCGCATCTCGGTGCCACTATTGAAATAGACAAAGTGGGTTGGGGGGGGGGGGGCTCTCTCCGGCGTCATGCTTGATCACTTGGCACACGCCGAGTTCTCAGTTGTTGGCACAGATGGGTGCTTGCGTCTTTTGTCCCGTGAGACATTTTATGCATGATTGGGGTAATCTGTACAGTTTCAGGTCAGCATTTGAAGTTTTAAGCAACAAAAAAGAAATCTGAAAGTAAAGAATATAACAACTTCTATTGAGAGACAAGGAAGAATTGACTTGTACAAAGTGTACTTATAAAACCCTGCTGCAAATAATATTAATCTGGAAGGGCCCATCTTGTATGATCACATGCTGAGGATCAAGGTTTGTCACATGCAAAACTGGTCCCCGTGGTTTAATTGGCTGGATACCCATGCTGACACTGTCAATTGCATTGGCATACAAAGCGCAGGGAGACAGTAAGTGCTGTCCAACTTCCAGTGGAGCGGCTTTTGATCAGCAGAGGACAAATCACGCTTGTCCCATCTTCACATCTTCTTCTGAGAAGTCGAGGATAATGGTGCCCACCGGTGCACTGCCTCTGCTTTTATAAAACTGCCTCTCCAGCTTGCCCCTTTATTAATAGGAGTGCAGGTCCCCGTCCACCTGCTGATCTCCACCTCTTTCCTCAGAAGGGTGCGGCAAGCCTTTGATTTGCCATTATCCACAATTCCCTGTCTGCATGTGCACCTTTGTCTTAATGAGGAGTGGAGGCAGCCATTGTGGCTGCTCTGCCGGACTGCAGCCTTGCAGCCTGACTGCAAGCCTGTTAAGCTCCTTGGGGCCCCTAAGATCAAATCCACCGGCTTTGCACATCATTAGTACCTGGGCCACATCAAGAAGTGCCTCATAGTTAATATCCATAGTGAATCAAGTCCATTCTTCAATCTGGCAGGAGTCTTCGTAGCCTAATGTTCCACAAGTCAAAGTTGTAGAATGCAAAACAACAAACACAAATAATTATAAATTATATTAAAGATTGTTAGTGATCCCATGAATGAAATTGGACACACTTTACAGAGATAAATAAATAAAATAAATTAAGCATATTCCATTACATAGGATAATCCCCCAGAGCACTGAGCACACCAAAAGAGCAATTGTTTTTCATTTTAAAGGTAGTAAGTCCCTTTTCACAAATAGTTTGCCTAGGAGTTGTGATTATTACTCTCAGCAAAGCAATCGTCTTTGCCTTTCTATTGGAAGCCTATGGAAATTCCTCCAGTGGGAGTTTGGCTGGCACACAAGAGATGCCTTTTAGCATGGCATGGCATTCAAGGGCTCTGGGTGTGCAATGCTTGCACGGCAGGAAGGATTCAGATCACTATATAAATCTGAGGTGGAAAGATTTCAAGATGAAAGATTTGTGTGTTGTATGGATGTTGAGCAAGGCAGTGGATTTGAGATAATATTAACCACAGGCATCTGTCAGTTCTACTGCAGATAACGAATACAAATATGCTGAAATGTGGTGAGTCTGGAAAGAGGAATACATTAGGCGTTTAATCTTTCATGTAAAATAAGTCTTACAATTCGGAAATATTAAAGGAAATAGGAAAAAGCTTAACGTAAAACAAAATTATGGAAAAGCGGAAAGCATTCTTATCTTAACGACATAGAAAAGAAAAAGCGATTTAGCAAAATGAAAAAAGTTTTTCTAATGGTCTCGGTGTATGCAAAGAGAAAATCTTGCTCAACCACCTTGAAGAAAAGACTTGCTATAAAAATGTAATTTCAGGACTTAAACCATGCAGCCGCCTCCATAACGGATAATTCATATATTGAAATTCTTATATAATCCATATGGGCCAGGATTGGGGTGAGAATTTAAAAAGAGTATCCTTCCACAGCGCATTCTGCAAATATCTACTTGAATACAAATACACTCGACTTCTCAGATTCATTCATGAACACATCTACTGCACGACATCCTTTCAACGATGTTGCTTTTTTCACAGGTAGAGAACGGTCACTTAAAGACAGTTTTCAGGATTAATACAGTGTCAGCAATAATGATGGGGCACCTAATTGCCTTAGAGAGTATCTATGTAGATATGATTAGTAACCCTGGTGGACCATTATTGCAATTCAAAGCCATATGTCCTGAGTTGAGTTATTTAGATCAGGAGTCAAGTATCCTAATGCAAGACCCACAACCATTGAGGAATAGCCTACATTATTTCCTTTAAAGGAAAATCAAACCCTAAGCAATTAATATTGAAGATTATAGTGTTGTAGTGGGGTACAAAATAGTAATATGGATTGATCCTGCTCTACATCTTGACTTAAATGCACAAAGGTTTAAAAACGTTGTGTAAGATGTTAATATGGACTAAAATTGCTTTCGTAAATTGTTACTGGCAGTTTTGGGTTACCAGGTAGCATTAATTACACCCACCACATCTGATTGTAAGGAGCTAGCGAAAGTGTGAATGAGAAAAAATGGGGTCTACCGGGGATGTATGCGGGTGTCTAGCTTAAAAAAGGTGTTTTGTTTTCCTTTAATTAACACTTGCTCTTAACCATTTTAGTTTAGTGTTTTTTTAATGTGGCTATTAATTGCAACAGGTTTTTACAAGCAATTCAAAATTCCCATGAACGTTCATCATAATTATACAAATGTTCCAGGGAGACAAATGTAAACCAAAGCACTTACACAACCAAATGTATGTACCAACACCAACGTATTCCTAAGCTGAATTCACTGTTCTGTGAACCCCATGCTTGCAAATATCAATAGTATTCTTGTGTCCGGCTGCTGAAAAATAAACAAAACACTACGCCTGTTCCCGCCTGATCAAGAGAAGTGTGACGCTTTGCTAAGCTCTGGGCGGACTATACTCAGGCTCTGTAATAAAGTGATCTTCAGAGGGGCATGAATGGGACAATCCGGGGCCCAAGTCCAGCGGTGATAACTACAAAACTGAAACGCCGAAACAATGGCGTTAAAGCGGGGCCAAAAGAGAGGTGATCCCGGGTCAGGTTCCGGCAGCTAACAACGCTAGACCCACGGTGACTTGGACCACTGAGTCTGCCAATCGCTCCCCGCGCAGGCAGGGATTAGGCACACAGCTACTCTCGCTGGTGAAAATTATCTGTCAGTAGGCCTACTCGGAAGTGCATTTTTGCAGTTCTTTTAAACTGAAAGGTGCCGCATTTGTAATATAAACGCAATGATGCGCATCATTTCACATGTTTCGTACAGTTCTCCGCCTCCACAGAGACCGGCCACGCTTTGATTTCATAAATGTTTTATAATCATGACGTGTATGATATTACCCTATATTATAGTATATTATATAAAGGCTAATAGAAGCCTATATGCTGACATGAATGGATGCACACATTGTCTTCGTCATATCGTCAAAAGTGAATTTATTTTCTAGAGGCGGGTGGTCAAGACGCGAAGGCGCAGCCTTGCCTATAGACAGCTGTTGGAAACCCTGAGTACTAACAATAATAGATTGCTTAATAAATGCTCAATTCTGACATGAATCACAGATAAATGGATGTGATTACGTGTCATTTTCCCATCAATGATGCAAAAAAAAAAAAAAAAAAGACTTCTAACCAAGAGAGTGATTGGCAGGAAGGGCGTGAAGTAGATGGACAGCACCAAATTATATTGTACAATGGCAAGTATGAGTTATTTAGTTCAGGCTGACAGCAATTTCATGTTTGCCATTTTGGGAGGATTTCTTAGATGAGGTCACTGATATATCACATATAAGGGCTGGGGAGAAAAAAAATATTCATGTGAGAATCAGGATTCTTCGCTTCAAGAAAATAATTGAGCCCCAAATGGCAATGTTACCTGAGTGGAAGCTTAATAATGGTACCGTCCTAGAGAGTGGACTATAGTTAACTCGGCAGAAGTTAATTTGCATGTTCTGTTAAATATTCATTAAAAGATTGATGGTGGACCTTTAGAACCCGAACCCCAATGCTATGCAGGAAACCAATTATATTATGAAGACTTGCACAGCCCCACACACCAAATAACAATGTGCACATTTTACCAAGGCACAACAAATTAGCCCTGCTCCATAGCTTTCAACACAAATTGTTCAAGGGAGTCTAATTTATTCGAATGGGTGGCACAAAAGGGCATATCCCGAGTATGCTGTCAAGTGATAGCAAGCTCTGCTCATTCATCCGAATTCCACGGTTGTTATCAAAAGAATCCCATCTGAGCTTATCGGGGGGATTCTGGTGAGTCAAGGCCCAGCATGAGTGAGACATAATGGCTTTATGTCCATACATCTATCCGTTACTTTCAGTCCAAAAAAGCATTTCCCTCTCTAATCTCATTCTTTCTCACTCTCTGAAGGTTCATTCCGTCATCTCTCCAGCACCATCCCTTATTCTGCCTCGTATTCTCACAACCTCTCAACATCTATTTTTTCTGCTACGCTTCCAAGGTCCACTTACACTGGCTGTCTCCCCCTCTCTCGGTCTGTGTTTGGCTCTCCTCCTGCCTTTACCCACCTCTTGACGGAGATAACTAGCCTTTCCTGTCAAATAGCACTTAAAATAGCAGGAAGGGCAGATGGGCTGCCATGGGTTGAGGTAGAAGGAAAGGGAGGGGGGGGGGCAAATGTGGGGGAAATTGTATTATAGTTTACAACGTCAAGTTTGCAGAAAATGATAATTGATGCAAATGTACATTCTTGGACAGGAGCCAAATTTGCACTCTCCACCACCTGCCATCACTAGACATTAAAGAACGGAGTTTAAAAATGCACAAATTGACTGCAATCATTAAATATTCAGCAGTGCAGAGCATTTTCTTCCTGCCCGGCAGACAGTGGCTCACAGCAGACTGACTGATTACTACAACCAAAAGTCCCTCGATTAGGTACAGCGTCTTTAGGACTTGAACCGTTTTGGTTGTTGTTGTTGTTCTTCCCCGCGGCTCTCTGTCCAGATCCACCCCCATGATGGGTGGCTTGGTCAGGATTCCCCAGCATGCAGATTGGGGATCCGGATGCCAGCTGGATTATTGGTCACCACCCTTCAAGCCAGCCCATCTCAATCATCTCCAGGATATAAATGTCTACCTTTTCCATGTGCATGCTTTCTCTCTTGATTGCTGAACAGCAAAGACCTTTGTTCCAGAGTTTTAGTCACTGGCCTAGCCTGTATGTTATAGTCATGTCCTTTAGGTCCTCCTCCTTAAAGTATAGTGTACCTTTTTTTTCCATTTACTTTCTAGATAAGATCCAGCTAAAGGTAGTCTGGTTTTGTTCTTTTAAGTTAATTGATTTGTCTCCCCCTTCTCCTATCCTAAGTGTTGCTAATGTTGTACATATTGTATGGTCACAGACCACATTAAACCATTTTGATACACCTTTACCTGTTTATACCCTAGTCTTGTTGAGATTGTTTACCATCTGCAGGTTTTGTGTTCAAGTACCACAGACAAAATCAATTAGGGACATAACACTATCGCTCTAGTCACCATGGAGAAACTTTGAAGACCATCAAAGCACATTTGCCCAAAAGCACAACAGCAGGAAAACCACCGTAGTGTGCATCTCATCCGAGGGACTAGAGTAATAGGATCTGATGGTGACATCAAGTGAACCAATTGGGCAGCCTGAGGGTTAACCACTGACTCAGAGAAATAACAAAGTAGGGTTGTTGTTGTTTTCTGTCCTTGACGAATGTAATCCTCAAAATGCTGTAAGTTAACAAACACTTGTACAGGCAGCTAATCAATACATTATTATCAATCGGTTACAGTCAAATTATTATTAATGCCTTTAGATATAAATATATTCCTGTAGTGTTGGGACTAGCACACTGCCATTCACTGTACTCTAAATGACTAGAGTATACATATTGTGCCTGTGTTGAATATTCAATACCTTTCACACTACTGCTTCAGACTACATAAGCCGCTATTGAGATGCGCAATTCTATAAATACCCAACCACACACCAGTGCTTTGCTGCTTTAAATCTGAATTTCTGTTTGATGTCAGGCTGCTCCCGGCAGGCGGTCCTTAGTGTACAACTTGACAACGCGGGGGAGCTCCACCTGCCCGGGCCAGCCAGTCAAAATTGGCAAACTAACGTATTTTAGTTTCAATAACAACGAAAACTGGGGATACTTTGAAAACAGTGAAAGCAGGAGCTCATCATCAGACAAAATGAGAATACTGTCTTAGCCCTGCGACTAATTAGTCATCAAGTATGAGGGGTCTGCCCTACAAGCGTAAACATATTAAATAAGAAATGACACATGAAAGCAGTATTTATGCTGAACAGAACCACATTTTTTTTTGTTGCAAGCAGTCAATTCCTGTTTTCAATCAGCAATCAATGAAATAAAACCCACCTTGTGCCGTCTGCCTTCCAGCTGACCTTGTAGGGTTTCTGTTCCAGAAAGCGAAGGTTGCGCCTGTCCATGGAAACTGGCTGAGCACCCGGAAACCCGCTCCTGGCAATCGTGGGTCCGTGCACAGACGAGCACACACACACGAGCACACACACGAGCACACACACGAGCACACACACAGCAGCTTGTGAGTTCAGCTTCGACTCAAAAGCTTTTCTCTTTTTGTATCTCGCTGAGTGATGCGTTTACAAAAGCCATTACACATTAAAACGATGGGTGAGATGAAATGTAACCACCATAAACACACAACTGCCTTATGCTAATAACTGAATGTCAGAGCAAAAGAAGCAGTGTTGCAGCCATCTTCATTGATGTAGGTAGTGCACACAGGGGAGTGCTGCACAATAGCCGGTACAGAACCCAAATACATTTTTGCCGCCCATCAACAGCTGCCACTTGTTTGCGTCAGACTTTTGTAATTTGTGTGTAATACAATGATTAAAATGGCACAAATTCAATTTCTGATTTAAAATGTGTTGATCAACCTGTATTCCACTTCGTTATAACCCAAGCACATTTGAATGCACGAGCAAAGCAAATCCATGAAGAAGTACTTGTATAACTATGAGTGGTGGTGGAGTCGGTGGGAGCGGATCCTCACTTTTCCCACTCTGCAAACTCCTGACACTTCCTCTGGATGTCGCCCAGCTTCGGCTGCGTGATGAGCTGAGTCACTCCCTTCACAGCGATGCCTTCCAAGAACACCGCTCCCTGTGGGGTGGGGGTGGGGGTGGGGGGGGGAACAGAGCCTAGGTTGGATCATTGCTGCACCTACGAAACATTCACTCATCCTCCTCCAGTCTCCCTGACCCACCCTCCCACCAGAGAACAAGGAGGCTTTCTCCAGGGGTCTTTCCCCGAACAGCTTCCTGTGTTTGCAGACACCGCCACTTCCCTCTGCCTTTTAAAGATCACACATGCACATACGCAACATGTATCCTGACCGTCTAGGTCTAGGTCAAACCAGGTACCTTTATTAGATCCCCCCGAGCCAGTGGGCGCTACAACATTTCTGCACCATTATTATGGAAAGAATGGAGGGAAGGGAACATATTTATCAGGTTTTCCCGGAAAGGAAAGTCTAGTGGAGGAAGTGCTTCCGAAAGAGCACAAGGCTGTCCCCTTTATTTGATTTGGTCGAATCGTAGTTACGAGTCGATACAAATTCTGTCAGACAATCCTGGGTTTTTGAGAATAATTCATGTGCATTACTATCACAGAATATAACTGGATATAGAGACTTAAAGCTGCTGTAGGTAATAGCTGTGGGTTAGAAACAGAGAGATTTAGAAAATACACACCCCAAAGTTACGCTCCCTTTCCTATGTGACTCTGCCATTTACCCATCAGCCAAGAGACGCCTTGATTGTTCAGAAATTGGGCAGGAGCCGTCTAAAATCTAAATTGTCTCATACAGAGGCAGTGATCTAGAAGCATTCTAAAATAGCATTTCACTAACAGCTGACGGATGGCTATGGCATCTCTACCAAACTACACTCAAATTATAGCCATTGGGTCATAGATCATAAACCTAGCACCTTGAATACAGCAATCCCATTAGGTCTACATATTAACCAAGGGAAAGACAATCATTATTACAAGAAAACAAATGCCTCAGAGGGACATTTTTCATGTTATATCTAATGAGATATGATATAAACCTTGACGGGTGAAATCTCTGCAACAGAGTTCTTAAAAAAAGGAAAGCCTTTGTGAACCAGCTGTGCATGTTAACCGAACAAGCGATCTTAATGGGATCATTTGTGGTCAAAGTCCCATTCGGGCAAGCAGTGTTACGTTAAGGTGGGGATAAAGAGAGGCGATCCCTGGTCAGGTCTCAATGTTAACTAACTCATGTTAGATATAATCAGAAATAAACGTTCCACAAATTTAAAATCAATGAAAAAATATTTTTTTTGCCATTATCCACTCTTGACAATTCCCGAAACCTCAGCAGGTTTCCCTCTTTCACTCACCAGCTTCAGCCTCTCTTTCTTGCGCTTGCCAGGCGTTGACCCCGAGGAGCTGGGGCCCGAGTCTTGGCCAATGGCGTTTCCGTCGTCATCCACCTCCCCGTTGCCTTCATCTTCGTCAAAGCACCACTCTGGCAGCTCGGGTGCAGGGGGCGCGTCCTCCACGTCTCCGTAGCGACGGAATAGCTCCTTGAGGTACTCGCCCTTGTAGATCCCTGGAGCACGGGATTGGCTGAACGCTGCCACAGCAGCCTCCACACTAGGAAAAATTGGAAAAGTGATTGATAGATGCTAAATTACTTCTCATGGTATCTTTTTAGTTATGACTTCTGTTCTTTTACTTTCAAAACAGAGGTTATCCGGTGTGACCCATTTTGGGTGCGTTTGATAGAACTTATTCACCTAATGGCCTTATTGGTTACCCATAATCTCCACTGACGCCATCAAGCATTGCACCTCATGAGCATTCCGCCAACTTTTTCATTCACACTGCTATAATAATCAATGGAAGGTGATGGATGGTCAAAACTAAAAGATCGTGAGCCTTATTTCGCAATGGCAAACGTTAGCCTCAGCACTTTCACTGAAAAATGATGACATCATTCTTTATAAACTGATTGTTTTCAACATACAAAGAAACGGTTTGTCGACATGACGCTCACGGCGATGCAACACAACATTTTCGGTGTCTTTCTGTCTGTTGTTTAGCACCTTTTGTTGGGGTCTGACTAGGGTGTCGTGGTGTGTAGTGGTTAGTGGGGCCCTTTTCGTTAACCCTTTCGGGAAAGGGTTCTCTATGAATTGTAGCTTGAGTGTTATTTTTTGCGTGTACGACTTATGCCGTTGGGAGCGAGGGGAGCTGACTGGCTCACCATCAAAGTGTACTGCCGCAAAGGAACAGGGGTCTCTATGGGATGCATGTAAGACGGCCCACACTCTAAACTCCTTTAGTGTGCTGAAGTGGATTATGAGGAGAGGGGAGGAAATAGGCGACATCTGAAGATAGGCGACATCTCAAGACCAAATAAGTCACGGAAAGGATTGACCGTGACATTGTTGCTCCAATTTGGAGAACACAAATCCTGGACCGATGACGTCAATGGTCCAACTTTTCCCTGATTCTTTTTCAGAAACAGAGTTGATGTCGCAGACCATGATTTTCTACCACAGACATATGAAACAGTACTCTTACATAAAAAATTGCCTTACGGATCCCCTTGCACATTTGTAATTGCGTTACTTTGCTACTACTTTATGCTTGCCCAATCACCACCTACTTTGTGGCTTTGTTATTCTATAACTATAATAAAGAGCTAACTAAGTATCGTGACATAGAGAATTATAATACAAGAACAATGATGGATAGGGTTTGGGAGCAGTGAAAGGTGAGCCTTACCTCCAGTCCATCTTCTCTACCAGGTAAGCACATATCAGGAAACCTGTCCGATTGAAACCATGCGTGCAGTGAACCCCTATGGAAGGGCAACAAATCAGATGGAGAAGGAAGAGGAAGGGCCAATGAGAAATAGTGGAATCGTAACATAGGAGATGGACAAAATGGGCGTCAATACACAGAACCCAATTTTCCCGTCACGTTGCATCCGAGACGTAACGTGCTGAGCGATTCAATACTAGCACTTACAAATGCATCAATGACATACACTACGTCCAATCCCTTTCCTGATCTACTCGCCATCTTCTAGTACTCAATATGGCACAATGGACTACAAAAAGAGGGCATTATTACGATTATCATTATTAACTCAAGAACACTGTGTTTTTTTTCTTGCCGCTTCAAAGAAAATGAGACAATAACACTTGTGCCTGTGCCGTGACCAGGTTGAGCAAGTGCCTCACACACCCCTCATTAGATACTTAGATACTGATAATAGTTCAAGACGGGAAGCCAAAGTTCCCCTTCCATTGAGCGTCTCGTTAAAGGCCCATGTCATAATCACAGCTTGTGGACTCATTAAGCTATTAAGCTAATAACCTAGAGGTAGGCTGATTCAAACTATTTAAAACATACAAAAACGTATTACAAATAGAAGACCTTGAGCACTGTGCGCAGGGAAGGGAAGGGCAAAAACACACACACAAAATGTCTTCTATTCTATCTCTAAAAAAGATAGTATTTTGATGTGAAACTGAAGAATACACTCAGACACAAAGTGAATATTATTTTACCAATAAAAAGAAATGACCAAGTACAGAAGGAAAAAGGGGGTAGTTAATGAAAACCAAAGCACATCTCCCTCAGACACAAAGCATCCCAACGTCAAACAAAGCCGAGGTCTGGAACTATGCTGATAAAAGATAATAACCACCTCTGACCCCCCTCCCCTCCAACCATGCAGGAAGTGGGAGGATGGGGCGTTTGCCTGGCGGAGTGCCATGCTAAATGAAGACTGAGTGTACATTTACAGGCCTGGGGACCAAAATGATCGGCCCAGCTGTCTTAATTTCCGACTGCCACGCCATGACAGAATGATCATAAGAGTGGCTTGTGTGTGTGTGTGTGTGTGTGTGTGTGTGTGTGTGTGTGTGTGTGTGGGTGAGAGAGAGTGTGTGATATAGAGTGAGATGGACAGATATAGTGTGGGTGGGTGTG
>JAOPJO010000097.1:13212330-13222626 GCA_027123675.1 Molva macrophthalma
TGGGGTGGGTGGGGGGGGGGGGGGGGTTGGGGGGGTGGGTGGGGGGGGGGGGGGGGGGCCCGGGGCGCGCCCGCCCCCCAAGCGCGGCGAAAATGACACCCATACATTCTGTGTCGAGGTTCAAGTAATTTAATTTAGCCGATGCTGAGTAGCATCCATCTGGGGTTTGGGAGGAGTTGGGAGGAGCATGGGAGAGGGTCTTTGCTGGATTACAGCAAAGTAAAACAGTAAAAGAGAGCGCCCTGCTGTCCGCGGAGAGATAAGGCAGCTGCAGTAGGACGTGTGAATTACCGGTATGGGTGTGAATCCTACAGAAAGACTGATCTCAATGTACAGAGGGTCAAACCCATAAGCCATGATAGTAGCATTCTATTCAGATGTGGTACGATGGGGGGGAAACTAAAACACCCAAACATGTATATTGAGTGACAAAAGATTAACCCTCTTCACCACTGAAACACATTTTCAGAGTATCTTGATGGTCATTGAAGTTAACGCAATCATGCCTCATGATAATATGTCCAAAAATGACAACATAACATTATCAAAGACACAAGCGATGGGCTGCTTCTGGACTGGCATACATACTACACATGTGTACCGTTTTCTGGTATACTATTAGTATGCAATCCAAAAGTACGCTATTCTGCAGACAAACATGTGCCGGGTTTTACCAGATTACAAGCTCCATAAATGTTTCCTACCAACAAAGTTAAATTCATGCATAAATAATTATTAAAGTGTATTATTATTTGAGTTGCCTGTTCATTATGGTTGCTGGTCTAGGGTTGTTATGGTTATTATACACATTGAATAGGTTGCTTTGGTTCGGTTAAGACAGTTGGGATTGTCATATTCTGCACAATGCATTGTCGGTTATTCAAGGGTCCATAGCTTGCAGGGAAACTAGAAATTTAGCCAGAAACAGTATGGCATCCAGGTACTTTTGGAATACTTATTTTTTGCATACTATGTGCTAGTAGGATTTTGGACCTAGTACACACTATTCTAGTATGCTAGTATGCAATTTTGGATGCAGTCAAAGCATTTCCTAACATTGTGAGTTATGGCAGTTGCACAGGAGCGAGTGATCCTGCAGCTCCCTCTAGTGAAGTATAAAATCAAAAACATTGCACACACTTGGAAAGTCAAATGAAATATATAGTATGAGTAATATTAATTAATTAATTTGTATGTAGAAAATAATACAGTATCATAAGTGAATAAGTAAATGCTGCTGTTTTATTTCCTATTGTTTCCTCACCAATCAGTTCTGTGGGGTTCTTCGTTATGAAGTGTTCACACAGCGTGATAAACATCTCCGTCGTCTCCTTTGACGGACATTCTCCATGGCTAAAAAAACACACAAAAAGGAAGGAAAGGATTTGTTTAAATAAATATATTAAATGGGAAAACTGATCAGTAGCCCAGAGTTGGTGATCATTTATTTGTCATACCCTTTACACTGAAGTTTCATATATTTTATGCCGTCTTTCTCAATGTCATTACGGTCATAAAAGCGGGTAGTGTTGGTCAAATCCACAAGCAAACCCATCTTGACCTGCAAAAAAGTGAAAAAAGGTTTTATTGTGTATAGACAGCAATAGGAACAAGAACAAGCAAACTACTATTCAAATCCCGCACTACATGAAGCAAAGTGCTTAAAGTGAAATGCCCCTTTTAAGAGAACAAACATTTTATCATTTTCATTAAGTATTCATATTGGCCTTCAATTGTTTATCATCTCCAGTTTATATAAATTGTGGCTTTTGAGAATAACAATGCAGTTATCAAGCACATTTGCTCATCTTACCTTAAGACTCTTTAAATAGTTTGACAGCATGCTAGGATGAAACCTATTCTCCTCTTGAACTTTGTCATCATATTTGGGCCCCAACATAGTTTTCATCGGCAGGAACTTTCCTGAAATTGAGTTTAAATAAATATGATTACAAGCATATCCCAAAGACCACAAAGAGGTGAAAATATATTTCCTTTGTAATTTACAACTAGTTATAGTCCTTTTCACAGGGCAAAACTGATTCTCCGACAATTACAACTTGAAGCAATGATTAAGTCTATTAAAGTACTTGGTAGTATGGTATTATATTAGCGATCAATACGTGGTAATTACTGATAAAGCACTATTTGACATGGTAATAATGACCTTCTGTTAACGCGAGACATAACGTTATGTTCTATGTGTATGTAACTAGGTTCTGTCACTATTCAGTTGGGGCCATTTGAAAACAATAACATGCAAGGGGTCTATGCCTGGCCCTTTGTCATAAAAGCATCATTACTGTGCCTACGTGCAAGCACAATAAACAATGGTCACATTACGATGATAGGGAGTGTTAACTGCAGCCGTTACAGACTTGTGTGAAGACCAGCCAATGGGTTTGTTTTGACACGTGATTTCACAACGACAAAATGGCTAGCTGAGAGTCTCCGTGCTTGTGCCAGTGACGAACAAGAATGAGAGAAAAACCCCTCTGAATAATATTTTGTCAAACGAAAGCCAAACAGACACATCATGTCAGCTTCGTTGTGGTCATGGCTCGCATTCCCTGGTGTAACATGTTTTACTGGGCAGGTTAGCTAGTAATCCTTTAGTTTACTCTCACCTGCCACAGGTTGTCCTCTTCTGGGACAACTCCTCCACCGAGGAGGAGGCTCGGTATGTGACATGGTGTACAGGGGAGTCTGTAGGTCTCGTTGATATAATGTTTAGTACCACGTTTCAGCGAAGCATCAGCAATTATGATCCAGTGGTCGCGACGTATCACGGTTGTCGTTACTCGAGTACCGCGGATTGAGGCCTTTAATTTATTTGGAGGATCATGTCGAAAATCGAGGAGCTTAAAGTTTGTATATTCCTGCGCAAAACAAAGCCTATGTAGTCTTACAACCAATCACCATCCCACGAACGGCATTGTTTATGTAGTTGATTTTATTTCTGTACTGATGTTAGCAGCTAGATAGCATAACGTCAACTAGCCACTGTAAGCCCATTGATGTAAAGGTAAAGACGGCTAACTGGCTAACTACTAGCTAGTCTTCTTCTTGTTGAGAATGTGGAGTCTTTAAACTGCAGACGACTCATTACTGCCACCCATAGAAAGAAAATGTATATTGGTCCAAAATAATATTTTGACCATCGCCTACAATGAAATAAAAGTATCATACCATCATTTGTTTTAAAAAATTCCCCTGACGGTTATTCTCATATTAGTGATATTATTGTCTTACTCTCATATAGACAACTGCTGATATAAGATCTATAATCTTACATGACTATTTTTGTGTTATTGATCAAACAAACCTGTCGATAAATGATAGACAAGAGCCTTACTTATCAGGCTACATTAAATACTATTTATCAGATATTTTGCTAAACAGAATTCTTTATAAGACATTAACTGATGGTAACTGATTCAAAATACAATAACGTTACATCTTTAAAGCTAGGGTAGGCAATTTAGAGAAACCCACCAGAGTAGGGTAGATTTGGAAAGTATCCAACCAAAAAAATCCTCCCTCCAAAGCCACTCTCACAAAACACATGACTAGCTCACTAGCTGCAATAGGTCTGCACAGGATTTGCCTAGCGTTGTTGGAGACTTCTGGAACCAGACGAATCTGCGAGCTCATGTTTTACTTGCTGGAACCGGACGAATCTGCGAGGTCATGTTTTATTTGTTCTGGCATTTGCAACTGTTTGGTTGCGGTCGGATAGTCAAACAAATTATGTTCTATATCCTTTCCTAACCTCTTATCCTTGACCTTGATAGAAAACATCATGAGGTCAAGGAAAGATGTGAAGAAGAATTCATAAGGACTTTGGAAAAGACAACCGCGGTGCTAAGAGGATCCGACAGCACTTACACTAGGCTACGTCATTATGCAACGGTGGATGTTATGGACGGGGGCCTGCCGTGGTGAAACTACAATGTTCCGAAAATGGACTACTAAAAGCGCATCTTTGATACTTAACCTTGCTGTTTCACACAGGCTATCTAAACGTGGACAACACAGTGAAAATTGCTACTTTATTACCACGGTTGGAATTGAAATAAAAAAAGGAATATAGGCTACCAGTCATAAAAGGGAAACAAAATAGTTGTCCCATTGATAACGGGTGCTCAGGCTTACACTCCTGTCCACTCATATTTATGGACATAGATCCCAATTAGTATGATATGAAAATAATTGTCAGTCATGTTGATAGTTAAATGCAATAGCCTCCATTCCACCTATCAACAACTTCTTCATCCAAACAAATGACCTCAAATGACCAAATTAAACTCTTTAAGAACATTTATTGTAAAACACAACCTGCCATTGGCTGTGGCTGACCATACCGGGGCACTTCTCCAGATTATGTTTACGGATTGTCAAATAGCAAAGCAATAAGCCAATAAAACCAAGACGGAAAATATAATAAAAACACTGGCCATGAATGATGCAGAGGGAATTGCAGAAGCAATGAAAAAATATCATTACAGCCTTGCTGCCGATGGCAGTATGGATATGGAGGACATAAAAATGTATTCACATGTTTGAAGGCTCTTTGAAGCTGCAGTTGGGCGGTTAGTGGTGCTATTGCTAAAGCACTTTGAATCAAGAGATTCAACTGGTAAAGACATATTTGACGTTGATTTGGAAATGAAGGAGGGAAATACCATGGGAACACTGTCAATACTGTGCAAATAATTCTGCTCTCATGCAAGGCCTCAGCAAAGGTGTGGCAGCGTTTGTGTAGGCACAAAATCCCAATATTTATATAGTTGTTTGTGCATGTCACCTCATTCACCTCTCTGCAGAATCGGCATCAAGGCAACGTAGTGTCAATACAGAGGATCACAATAATTTACTATCTTGATAAGAGTAGCAAGAGAAAGGCAACTCTGCCTCACATTCAAATAGTCTGTGATACAGATGTGAGACAGATTCTCAAACTTGCACCCACAAGATGGCTCTCTCTTGGGCAGTGCATCAACCGCCTTCTACAACAGTGGGGTCCCCTAACTGTATTTTTTTCAGAAGAGGTAGATGCAGGAAAGAAGGTTTTGCCTCCAAGCTCCTCCAAAATGGCCTCACGGCTCAAGCCTCCACACAGCCCTGCTGAGAGACCTTGAGCCACATCTGCCTCCACCAAGCCGCCAGCTGGACCTACTGAAAGGCAGAGAGCCAGGTCTGCCTACACCAAGACTCCACCTGGACCTGCTGAGAGGCCTAGAGCCAGGTCCTCCTCCACCAAGCCACTACCTGGTCTAGCAGAGAGGCCTAGAACCAGGTCCTCCTCCACCAAGCCACTACCTGGTCTAGCAGAGATGCCTAGAGCCAGGTCATAAGAATAGAGAATCAGCTTCCCAACAAAGGGCTGTTGATAGGCCAGGACACTGATACCTACACCATGCACCAGAGAAAGCTTGATCTGAACACATTCTACTGTGATGTGAGGAACTTTTTTCTGCAGCTTTCTACATGCTTACCAAATGTCCATTTGGAGATGAGCTTCTTAGACATGCAGCTGTAGCAGATGTAGCCAACAGGCAAAAGGCTAAATTAACATCACTCCACTTCATCTATTTTTTCTTCCTGAGGGAGTCGTGTTGATCAAGTGGAGGATGAATTCATGTTGACCAAGCCCACACCTTTGAGGAAAACCTGCTCAGGAACACAACGTCGACGCCTGGTGTGACATTGGCCTTCTCCCATCTTTCCGCTGTGATGGTTGGAATACTCAATACTTGATATTTCACAGCAATGCAGACTGTGTACACATTTTTTGCCTTTTCACCAAAAACAAAACTGAATGCAGAGCTTCTCTGAGCACTGACATATTGAGTGCACTTTTTGTTTATTTTAAATTAATGCAAGGGTAAATTAATGCAAGGGGATCTCTGTGTCACAAGGAAATTTACAACGATGCTCTGCTGAAGAAGGCAAAATCATTGAGCTATTAAGAAGATTTGCAAGGGGTGCTTCACAGTAGGTAGGCTGTGTTCAAATCAGTCAAAAATACACAACCTCCTACACTTATCCTCGAGACTTGAAATTCTGCTCTGCATTCAGAATGATCACAATGCCTATAACGCAGCCACTATCTTTGCATTTAATTCAAACTACGCGCCTCATTCTTAAAGTCTGTGAGCATGCGCAGTTGCATGTAAACACGTAATCTAATTTGTTTGTTTGCGGGCACTATTTGAGAAAGCTACCTAGCCAGAGCACTTACATACGTTTACCTGGTTTGGACAAAACAAAGACACAGCTATGGGAGCTGCTTAACACTCGTTTGGGATATAATGGATGTAAATTGATGCCCAACTGCCCAATTAGGAACCCGTCTACACCGCGATAGGAGGTGAGTTTAATTACATCTTGACATAGACAATGTCAACAATCAACCTCGGGTCTTAACAAACCGGTCAAATCCTTTGACAGTTTTTAATTTGAAAATTTAGAAGCGAGCAAATTCTCGAATGACAGGTGGTGAGGGCAGTAAGGGACTTTGCTAGCTCCAAGGGTCTCGTTCTCATGTGGGTCTATGAGGGCCAATAAAACGTTAAAGCATTGTAATAATCGAGACGACCTGCGAGAGGCAGCAATGTGCCAACGCGGGCACGGTGACTACCGGAATTACAAAGAAGAAGAAGAAAATCTTCCTCCAATACATTAATGCTCTGTACCCTAACCCTAATGATTACAAAGCGAGTACGTTCCACCATAGCGGGTTCAACTCGAGAGGAGCATAATGGCCGTAACTGGAAATGAGACTGCTCGACAACTTGTCCAGTATGTTGTCGTTAGGTCGGATTTACTCCATCAGATGGCCTGGCCTCTTGGAGCAATAATAACGCAAGCCTGTCATGCCGCAACGGCTGCCATTCACTTGAACTACAATGACAGTGACACACAGGAGTATTTGGCACAACTGGACACAATGCATAAAGTAGTTCTCCAGGTAATATAACTAATTAACTAATATTTACATATACGTTAAAAATACCTTCATTTGTCGTTATATCAAACGAAACGAAGTAACTGCATGTACATCCTGCTAAGTCAGTTTGGATGTATGACAGAAAAGTATCTCGAGCAGATTGGAAAAAAATCATGGATATTTAAAGTCGATGTCTTGGTTATTTAGGATACAAATAATGACATGAGCCAAATGTTTACGTTCCAGGTGCCGGATCAGCCGACCCTATCAACTCTATCGGAAACACTAAGAGAGAAGAACATTGCACATAAACTGTGGATTGAACAACCAGAGAACCTCCCCACCTGTCTTGCTCTGAAGCCATACCCCAAAGAAGCTGTGCATTCTGTGTTGCGAAAGTTCAAACTTTTCAAATGATTTTTTTTAAAGTTAGGGCCAAATGAAAAGCATGCCAACATACAATAAAAAATAATTTAACTGAGTCTTATTTACTTTATTTAAACAGGAAAATAAATACACTATTGTGCCCATCCACACGTGTAACGATAGGCCAGTGACAGCTCCCACATATTTGAAATCCCATATGCATCACAGTTGAGAAAATAAATGACATGAAAGTGGCCTATGAAGTTGGCCGCTGCCTGTCTAACGCCCTGTCTCCTAATCAGATAAAACTGCTAGACAGTGGGACCTCATAACATTTTTTGCCCAGCTTTAGCACATATCGTCAGGTAGACTCACTGGGACCGGTGGTTGTCCCTTTCCTTCTCCACGTCATTGGCCCTCACGAGGAAGGGCACAATCATACAACGTTGTGTATATTTGGGTCCAATCGCGATGGCCAGAAAACTCACCTAATTTGCTCCTTTTCCGACATTCTTCCATTGCTGTTCATGTATTTTCTTTGTCCACTTGAACATTGGTATCTCATTTTAACTGGTATTAGTTCTGTAATAAGTAGTTCTGTGTGGGCCAAAATAAATACATAACAGTACAGTCTGAAATATATTTTACATATGTATATTTTAAGGACATTTCACGGATTGCATTTTTCCCCCTTAAAAAAAAATTATTCATAAAAATATAAAGAGCCATCCAAGGATTATGCAATAATGACATCCGATTGTCACTTTGTAGCCCGTCTCACCATTGAAGAATTATTAAATACCACACAAGTCTTACTATCAACTATGTGGATAACTGGCATATCACAAAAAATATGCCACACTATGTTCCAAGCTAATTGGAGTTAAAAAAAAACGTTATTTTTCAACACTACTTTAAAAGGTTTTAAGCAGTTTACTTGCAGGATCACTATTAACAATGAACTACTTTTTGTGAGTTCTGAAGGTAGCTATGCACACTTAAGATTTTGCATACTACACACATACTTTCATCATTAATTAATGTATCCTCTTAGGTTAGAAGACTCAACTTGGATAGATAATTAAACATGGACCCTCAAATAGTTTCAGCCTTGCCTGTGTTCTTAAGGTATGTGGAGTATAGTTGCACTACAAAGCTTAAAACAACAGAAAAGGTTTGAAACAAATGTACAATTGCTTCCAAAAGCCTGCTTCTATATGAGCCATAACCACTTTGGCTCTTCCTCTCAGATGTCCATGTTTCCATAAAGACGTATATACAATATCAAAGTGGCAAGAAGGATATATGACCATGCTTGGAATTCAGGTCAGTTTCGAAATCTTTTGAGTAAAGACTTATACTAAAAGATATAGGTCTGATATTCAGCTTGTACATAACAAATACTCTAATCACGAGGATCAAAATATAACAACACTGTTCCATTTTCATTTGCTCCAAGCCCAGATTTGTCAGCGGTATTTCTGACCATTCCGTCATTTCGCCATTCCTTTTCTCAATAATTCTCTGGACATGATTTCCAGGCTTTAAAGTTCACTCAGTGTCTTCTAGGAAGAGCTGTCTGTTGACTCAGCAGCCTTGGAAGGGGTCTCCTCTGAAGGTTTCTCATTCACTGCAGAAGCTGTATGCGGGAGAAATGGGAGATCAATTATGATTAATATTGCATGATGACTAAGCTAACTTCTCAGTTATGTGTCAATCACACAAGAACCGTTGGCCAATGCAGTTTCGACATGTTTGCCAACAAAAAACTGCATCCAACAACCACAAATGGGTATGGCAAACTATGCAGATGTTGCCGTTAGTTGGGGCAGTGTGCAAGCGCCTCAAGACCTAAGGTGCAGCAACTTGCTTTTGGTGAATGTAGTCTTTATTATAGAGATTGAAGACTACTGAAATCTGTCAAAACCATTGGCCATAAAGAGTGCAAGAAGCAAAGGCCAATCAAACCCATGGGATGTCTCCAGACTTTAAGTCATGGGGAAACAGATTTGTAGGACACATTAGCCAAAAGAAGACTGGTGGCATCAAATGCACACTGGTTTAATGTTGAATGTAAATTGACAACCCTAGAACTCAATGATGGATGACAAGACGGCTTTTAATTTACGATCCAAACAAGTTCAAAGAATAATGTTCAAATGTAAATCAATTAGTGCAGTGTGCTTACATGCTCTCTTGTGATGCGTAATTGTAAATTATAGTAATTGCAGAAGGGCAAGGTGTTATTAGGGACTAGCAACACCCTAATACATTATGCATCCTTTAGTATCCATTAATGGTCCATTAGGCCAGATAATGAAATTAAGATATCGATTTACCTTCATCCCCAATTTCATAGTGTAAATGAATGCGTTGAGAAGATATTCCTTTAAAATGATCAAAGTATGCGGTTTGAAACCAAGGTAAAGTAGTCTTAGTCTTATACCATACTTTAAAATCAACTTCAATGTCATGACCCCACTTAGACTGTTGAGAAGGGACATTTTAATTTATAAGCATATTTGATATTTATCAACTATTGTGATGATATCTCTTTCCATATCGCCCAGCCTTAGACGCACAGCAGTGAATCAGTGCCGTACTCCACCGAGCACGTCGCTCTTAGAATTACCCCGTGGTGACGATGGCTCAGTATGAGTGCTGTTGCAATGTGTTGCGGTGTTCCCCTCCTCCAGTTCATCCAAGTAGAGCCGGTAGCGGTGTCCACTCTCATCCTCGTACTCCACGTTTTCATCATCGCTGTCCACCTCTGGGGCCACATACACGACCTCGAATTCAATCTCTCCTCTCTGACGTCACAAAGAAAAAGCATATGCACGTCTAAATGGGTGAAATAAATATAAATATATATATACAGTTGAGGCCAAAATTATTAGCCCCCCAGGAATTATGGTACATTTTCCTAAAATTCTTCCCAATGTTTGCAGCATTGACAAAACTCGATATAATCAAACATT
>JAOPJO010000097.1:13240119-13254312 GCA_027123675.1 Molva macrophthalma
GGGCAGGCGGCGCACGTTACAGGGGGGGTGGGGGACACCGCGACTACAGCCCTCGGGAACCAATATACAGGTGGTGTGCACCAAAATACAGAGCTTAGACAACAATGCTGGTCTGCTGATTAAACCCTCGCTTTAAAACAGCTTCACTGAAACCTCCGTGTACAAATTATATTGGTTTGGTATTTCAGTAAGGCCGGCAGAGATGGAGGATGGTTTCATCACGTTATTGTCCTTTAACAAAAGGGTAATAGGCCTATATATTCCAGTTTCAACCTTCAAATGAACCGACGGATAAAGAAAATGAGACGCTAGACTAGTCACCACAGCATATAAAGGATTATCCTGAACGTCCGCAGCGGAACGGATAACTAGGAATAAAGTAAGAAACAAACCTCTTTTTGGCTGCCTCAACCAACTTGATTTTCCTTCCATTGATTTCCTTTCCAGACAGTTTTTCAAGGGCATTTTTCAGGTCGCTGTAAGAGGCAAACTCAACCACCCTGTCCAATAAAAAGAAAGTGTGGGAGGGTGAGGAGATAAGTCATTACAAATGGAGATGATGTTATTTCATTGGTGTTTGGCAGACTTAGAAATGCAACGGTAAAAAGCACTTCAAGATTTTAACCTAATCACAATTGTCCACCGTGTCTTAGATGTTTCCACTGTAAAATCCATTTAGCACAACAAGTTCATGTTCCAGTCCCTGAACCAACAACGGCTAGTTTTTTTGGCATATTGTCCCATTTCCCCCAAACCCCGAGCGAGTTGCGTCTCGTTGGTCCCCTTACCCTTCGTTGAGCTTGGGCCGGTGGGCGTCTGCAAAGGTCACCTCCCCCGCTTGTCTCATGAAATCCTTCAAGTCCTAACGCACAACGTGAACACCAGGGGAGGCCAGTGAGATGGGCAACCGAGAGACACGGGCACACTCATTTTGTGGTCAAAATTAAATGTCTAAGTGAAATAAATGGACATAACATAAAAGAGAGAGGCGGTTAGATAGACTTGAGAGCACTATATAGGCTACTAGGCAGATTAGGAAAGACGTAGGGTCCAAGAACGTCCCACTGGCAGGTCCGATCAAAAACTACAAGTAAGAGCCTGTTATTGATTTCTTTTTTTTTTATGTTTCACCATAAGGATTAACGGGGTTTGTTTGGTTCATTGGATGCCAGTACGCATCAATCGCCGAATGGTTGATGGGGAAACAGTGCCGGGGCGAGTTAGGTTGCCGGGGCGATTCGTGGACCCGCCGTCACTTGTACGGCTATGAGGAGAGGTGAGCGGCATGAGGATGCCGGGGCGCCGCCTGGGGCCGCAGTGTGGCACGGGGAGCCCCATCCTGCCCCCCAGACTGGAGGGTTCTACAGGGCTCTGCGCCCTGAACCGCTTCCGACCTGGCACCCCGCCTTGCATTTTGTGCATTAAAAGAACATTCAATCATTTGATTTTTATGTATATAAATATATATATATGTAAATATATTAAAAGATCTGTAATTTGTTTTGTTTTGTTTGTTTATAAAAAAAAAAATAAAGAAATAAAATATATATATATATATAAAAAAGAGAGTGAACAGGGTGGAAGAGAGTAAACTACTACCTGAGAGCGAACCCCACTGTGTGGGGGGAGGGGTAGGCCACAGGCTCTCCTAGCCCACCAATACCTCGGGACAAACAGGCGATTCTATCCACCGGGGCACCACCGAGGGACTCAAGCACGCTCGCTCGCTCTGCGCGACTCTCTCGCTCTCTTTCGCTCTCTCTCAGGCTCGCACCTCTCCCTCTCTCTCTCTTTCTCCCTCTCTCTGTGCAGTTTGCGACGGGTGCGGGATCACCAGTGCTGGGCGGTCGGGGCCAGGTAGAGGTAGAGATCGATCGACCCGACGCTCGGATTCGAAACGAACCCATCGCCATCGATCAGCTGTTTTTGTGTGTGTTTTTTTGCTCTTGCCTCTCCTCTCTACGACATTCTGTTTGCTCTTTCCCCACACCTCTCGCGCTCTCTCTCTCGACCTGGGACACCACCTCGCCCGGGCCTCTGTTGCACACACCGGGTGGCACGGGGGGGGGGCGGCCGTGCGACAGAGTGGCGCGTGCCTGCTTGCGAGCGATCGCTCACATTGGCCAGCAGGCGTCAACCATGAGTGGAACACATTGGCTTGACAGCACAGGTTCAACCCCAGAGGGAAGGACCAACAGACAGGGTCACCATAAGCGAGCTCTTCCATACGACACAACAGTGAGGCTGGCAAATAAAGGGGTGAAGAATTGGTTAAAAACGTTGGAAAACAATTGGAACAAATTTTGTGCTTTGTGTTTGCTGAATCTGCCCTCTTCACTCAAGCTTATCAAATTGCATTAAGTTTAGGGCTGTTACAAATTTGAAAATAAAAATGACTTCACCGTCAAGTATTATCCATAATAATTGTGTTGCCTAAATACATAGCAATTGCAGTAAATTAAAAAAGGTTGTAATGTTTGGATGAAGTAGATAATTTCTGGATACATTTCTGGAGCCTATTGTGTGTTTGTGCGTTACTGGGGCATGTACTGGGGCGTGTTGCGAAGGCTCACCTGCCAGCTGACCCGTGAGGACAGGTTCTCCACGATCAGGCGGTTCTCGGTCCGCATCGGAGGAGGATTCCGACTGAAAGGCAGCGTGAACGTAAATAATGAGGAAGGAATAACTACGGACAGGAAGCTGGTCTGTTCTGAATTTACACAAGCACATCAACAAAATAAGGTGGTCAGCTCTAGAAAAATACAGTTTTCAATATCATCCATTGACTTGACAATGGCACGATTAGCATGCAGTATACCACGGGTAATGGCGTTTTAGATGGCTCGCATGTCACTTTAAGAGCAGTCGGACTGAATGGGTGCAGCCCAAGACTGTCTCTAGTATATTCCAAGCTGGCATTGCAACATCTTAAACAATGTTTTAATGAATTCACTGTAACAGCAACACATGTGCAGGCCAACTACTAAAGACAACAACATGGCAACACATACGCTACCACACTACATCCATAGACACTTTCACATCAAAGAGGCAATAGCAAAAACATAACTAGTGCTTCCTCTTTCAAATATTCAATGCCACATACCGGTATACCCACGTACACATTGCACTTTACCCTCAAGAAATTCTGTTTCTGTTTCTGTTTCGGCTTTACGTTGACTCTCATGTGTACCTGCGACCATCCTGGGAACCCCGGCCATAGCGATCAGGGAAGCGTCCTCCTCCGCCTCCTCTATCTCCACCACCTCCGCCACCCCTGCCGCGCCCACCACGCAGACGCACACGGGCATGCTCAATGGTCACCCTGACGATTACCAAAATAAATATAAATTAGACTTGCATTCACAATCCAAGAAATAAACACTGACCGGATCATGCCATGTATAACGTTACATATAATGAGTTAAACAGAAGGCTATAAAGACAATGGCTGCGTCTAAATGCGTATCTAATCCATCTAGGCCTTCATTGAATCTCGACCTACCTCTCGTTGCAGAGCTCTTTGCCATCAAGCTCATAGACCGCATCTTCCGCGTCCCTGGGGTCGTCAAATTCCTGCACAGCATAGGGGGCATAGTTCCATTAAAGCTCCAAACGACGGCGGCAGCACCACCACCATATCCAGACCACCGTGAAAAACTGTCCTGACTTACCACAAAGCCGAAACCTCTCTTAAGGTCGATGTCTCGGATGCGGCCGTATCCTTTAAAGAACCTCTCCACGTCCTTCTCTCTGGCCGAAGGATTGAGGCGACCGATGAAAATTCGACAACCACTCATGTTCAGAGTGTTCTGCAAACCAAGCAAGAAGTTAAACATCCACGTTGACTTGTCATTAAAACATTAGTTATATACAATTGACATTATATAGGGCCAATAGTGACAATGAATTAAATGCTGTGCCTGGTGCAGCGGTACAGGCAGGCCTGAACACAAGAGGCCCGTATATTCTAACTAATAGCTCAATCGAAAGATAATTTGAACATCGGTATGCCAACGCAATAGCAAAGATCTGGACCTTCTTGTCATTTACACATTTAGGGCAAGTACATTGTGGTAAACGTACCTTTTATTTTTCCGGAGAAAGGACGCAATGCTTACTTCTTGTCTGAACGCGAGTAAACAGCAAACAAGCTCTCACAAAATGGAGGCGCTTTTCTTTCCAAAAGAAATCGTCATATAAAGACATCGCGTGCATTGTCTTTATTAGGCCGCTGGGGGGCAGTCGGACACAAGCCTACATCCGTTGTTGAAGATAGGGTTGATGTGGTTTGAATAAAATAGCGGTGTTGCAGCTTGTGTGGGAGTGCGTGGGATATGTGGCTACACCAAGATTTATTCATACCAACCCTGCTAAGCATAAGCTTTCAGATTTATATCATACCAACCCTGCTAAGCATAAGCTTTCAGATTTCGTACTGAATGAGCTAGCCTTTTCATATTCAAAACTAAAAACGTATATAAGCAAGACTCTCAAATGTGCTGTCAGGTTCATTATAATTATCCACATGTATAATATGCTTCCATGCCTGAATCTTCTGTAACTTACCTCAACTGTAACTGAATAGAATAAAATATGTGTGATGAGATATTTATTTCAGCCCCCATGGTTTGGGCTGACATGGTAGCTGCTTAATAAATGACACCTCACCCTCCACACTTCAAAAGAAAGCTTTAATTAGAAAGTTATATACACACTGTAAAATTAAATTAAACTTTATACAAATATTAAATTACTATTTTGACACCCACTGTCAGGTACAGAGGAAGAAACCAAAGCAAAAAGCAGTGAAAAGCAGAATCATTAAGAACATGTTTTCCTCATCATTTCTCTGGGAAGCAGCACTGTACAACAGTGCTTCTGGACGCAAAGTTTCAATTCAATCTTCTTAATGTATAGATATATATATCCGATTCCCATGAAATCTAAATGGCCTTGTAGCTAATGACAAGACAAAAAGGACTAGTGATGATTATGGGGGCTCTGCAGCTTCTTCCTATCCCCGTCGCTGGAAGCCTTGTGGACAAAGAGAGGAAGAGGTGCTTTTTCTGAGTGGCCTCCTAAACAAAAGAAAACCACATGAAACAACGAAAACAAACCAGTCAAAACACAAACAAGACCATGTTATGCATAGAAAAAATAATGTAAGTAAGGCCGTTGGAAACACAGAAGACATTGCATTGTTGTATTGCAAAAAAAAAATATACAAAGGCTTAACAATAGAAACCAGACAAAAAATAAAAGGCAAAAATAAAATGCAAATGTACAAGTCTAAGGCAACATTAGCTGCAATAATGTAGCCATTGATGATGAAGGGCTGTGTCAAATGAGAAATAAAACAGAGTAATAATATTAGAATCATAAAACATGATATTCAGTTGGAAATGGACATCACCAATAAAGTAATGTGGTTTTCAGAGAGACCAGGTCAATCCAAAACGTGCATCAAGCGGTTATTAAAATAAACACATAACCTTTTTTAAAAGGAGGGCGATTGATAATGAATATAATAATGGTTCTCAAATACACTTGGCATCTGTAAAAGGGACATACATCTCTTGAAACTTTATTATTATTTTTTTCTTTACTGCAACCAGTTGCAGTAGTGTCGATAACAATCTGTGGAAGTGGACTCCATCAGAACAGAGATTTACAAGAGTCAAGTCCTTGGGAAGTCATCAAGTAAGCCCATCTGCTCTGGCCACTTACTGTCGCGGACATATTCCATATTTTAACTGAAGGGGAGCATTACACAAATCGTTTACTCTTCTCAATTTCCTCAGTAGCTAGGTGCTGGGGATTTACGACAATTAGCGGTTTTCCATTTGCTCTATAGGCAGCCGGCCACACGAATAGACCATTTGCTCTCTCTCGCCTAACTGAGGCGCAGACCGAAAAAGATGACTGTATGCTCACACACACTCCTTTAATTCTAGGCAACTCCACCTACCAAAGCACGCCAAACTGAGCCCCACAACCCAAGCAATAAATACAATCAGGTGCAGAAAGTAATGAAAAGGAATCCCTAAAGAACTCCGGGGGTCACACACACACACACACACACACACACACACACACGCGCAGACACAGACACACACCGACACACACACCTCCCAGACCAAAGGACACCAACTTTCCATTATGACCAAGCTCCATGAAGACAGACTCATCCAACACTCCTGATGTGTGTCCCACAAGCACCTCCCGCTTTGTGTGTGTGGGGAATGCAACTCCCAATGTCCTTTGTGCACTACGCCCAACTGGAATACTGTCAGACAGTAAGGCAGGGTGTTCTGCAGTGAGAGCCAGATCCCGTACAGAGGGAGAGAGAGAGGCTCCTGGGACAGTAGGAACCAGTGAACGACATGCAGCAAAAGAAAGGAAAACATGAATAATGACAACACAAAAAAATTAAAAGGGCTTCTCTCAGCTACAGACACGTGGGAGGCCGTGACAGTCGTTTTTATTTGTATTTTTTCTTAATTTGCTCGTTGTAGTTGCCACCTCATCTATGGTAGCCTTCGGAGAAGCGCTTTGCATGAGTTCTGTATATCCACATGTGACCGGCCAGATACGGGCGGGGAGGTGGGGTGAAGCACTGAATGAGGTGAAGCAATGCATAGCCTAAAGTACACAACCTGTACGTTCTGCTTGTATATTATCACACACACATCGAGGGAGATGGAGAGTTTGGTTTATACTGGGCCGGACACGCTCGATATGCATGTTTGTGTGGCAGCAGGCAAGAGTCTATTAACGGGGTGGAGAGAAGGAGGACGTGTGCGGGCGGTTTGCTTTTTCTTCTTTTTGGTTGCGGTCTGTGTGCGTGTGCGTATGCGTGTGCGTGTGCGTGTGTGTGTGTGTGTGTGTGTGTGTGTGTGTGTGTGTGTGTGTGTGTGTGTGTGGGGACTGGTTGAGATCCAGTCAGGCCTCATCAGCAGTAAGAGAGCTCAGGGCGACAGATAAGACGGGGTCTCTGGCTTCCAAGCTTCATGCTTCCTTCAGCAGAGGAATATCTGTTGGGGGGGGGGGAGACAAACACAGCCATCAGACATGTTAAACAACAACAACAACAACACTGACGACAATAACCCCAGAGTGCTTTATTTCTCATTTCACGTCCTCGGCTATGTTCATATACCACGGAGGAGTGAGTTTAGTGCCGGGTGGAAAACTCTGAACCTTGATATATGCTACAGGAACATTGTCTTCCAGGATTCGCTACTGTTCTGCCACTAGCTGTTTAAACACAGTTCAAGTTGAAATACCTTTCTCAGGTTACCTCCCCTGCAAGACTAGAGTAGTGCACAAAAGTGCTTTATTGATCTGCAATGGAGAATTCGGTAATAAAGACTACATCAAACAACCCAAGTTAGGATAAATGTCAAAGAACATAACCCAGGCCAAAAATTCATACTATTTCATAAATGCTCTTCTGGAACTCTATTTGTGGTTCAGAGATTTGCAAAAAGGAAGTACAGTGTAATTCAAGCATTTTCTTTTTGCATTTATTACAGAGATAGATAGACAGGAAGGTATGGGAGATAGAGAGGAAGACATGCAGCAAGGGACCATGGGCAGGAATCGAAACCCGGGTCGCTGCGGTAAGGACTGAGCCTTTATGGTACACGCTCCACATGGTGAGCTACCTAATTCAAGCATTTTCACTTCCCTTTTTTATCACTTCACTTTTTCTCTTTTGGCTCAATCTCACGCAGCGCTCTTTCAAAAAGGGACCTGCCCAACATGTACTGTCCATTTGGCAACATCTCTTTGGCATTCCTGAATACCGACCATCAATTCCTCAAAACAGAATAATGTTTTTCCCAAAACAACTTTCCGAAATGGATAAACAGTTCATCAACAGCTCATAAACATGCACCACTTCGTGAACTGAAACATTGTCCCGACATAAACCATGACAATACAATTAATAATTATAATTTGTGGAAATGTTGTTTGGGAGCGTAGGTTGCCTAGTTAGTAACGTAGAATTAACAGTTGATTTCACTCTGCTAAGAGGAACAGTCAGATGAGATCAGAAGACGGTCCAACCCTGCTCCGCTACTAGGCTGCCTTTATGAGAGGGAACGCATCAACATCATGTCACCCCATCACCACTCACCATCAGAGTAATCGTCGGCCGAGGCGACGGACAGCAGGCTGTGCTGGTCGCTGCTGTCAGAGTCTCTGCGGAGGGGCGGTAGGGCCGCGCAGGCCCCCCTCAAGGGCCCTCTAGCCCAGGGCGACGAGGCAGAGGAGGAGGAGGAGGAGGAGGAGGGATGGGGCGCCTGGTGAACCAGCACCGTCTCCGCGTGGCGGCGTGACGAGGAGGAGGCAGAGGAGGAGGAGGAGGAGGCGGTGGAGGTGGACGGGAGGCAGAGGTCCAAGTCTCTGTGGTGGAGGTGGTGTTGGTGGGGATGGTGTTGGTGGTGGTGGTGGTGGTGGTGGTGGTGGTTGCGGGTTCTAGAGGGGCCCGCCTCCGAAGGCCCCTGGTGTTGCTGTGGCAACGGGCCCTCGGAGAACACGATGGGGACCCGGGACTCGGACGGAAGGGGGGCTGGGGGGTTAGGAGGAGGAGGAGGAGAGGGGGGAGGGGTGCTGCGAGCGCCGTCGCTGCCATAGACCGCCTCTTCGTAGGAGGGCAAAGCCACCTGCACGCCCTCCACCATGATGGAGCACGACTGGCCAGACACGCCCTGCTCCCTCCTGGGGAGAGACCGACAGAGAGAGAGAGAGAGACACACACACACACACACACAGAGGCAGAGACAGTGAAAGAGAGACAGAGAGACAGACAGACAGACAGAGAGGGACAGAGTACCAGGTTAGGCCCACACGTACACAGATATATTTGAAAACATTGTATTTTCTCTGTGCTTTGGCCTCCCGTCAACAAGAAAATTGTATTTTCAGTGGCTGAAAACGGAGCTATTGGAAAACACCTTCAAGCTGGAGCTTTTTTTTAGCCACAGTTTTCTTTGTGTTCGTGAGGAGATATTTTTGTTGTTTTACGTTTCTTAATGAATGTTCTTCTGTGGTATTTGACTTGTTAATAGGACAGATTATTGCCACCTACTGGCCTGGGCATGACTATTCAAGCATTTATATCTGCGTTCTTGTTCTTTTTATTAAAAAAAGGGGGGAAACACCGTGTGGACGGTGCCTAAGATTTCAAGGCCTGCCAAACGGCTATGAGGGCTGCATGCCTCCACATCGCCTGCTCTATTGATGCATTTGATTAGAGTTCGGTGGGCTGCTCTCCGTTACGGCAACCTCAGCCAATCCCCCGCTGGCAGCCTGACTAAAGGTTGATGAGCACGGGAACAAAGTGTTATAGCTTTTTAATCATGGAACCGTGGCTGGGAAATGTACTTGAGACAGCTTATGACCCGGGGGACAATTACTTTCTCATACTTTCGTTTTTCAATAGTCACGCAACGTCGACTTGCTAAACCTGCTGCCAAGGTATCACCTCAGCCGTTCCAGCCTATGGATTGGTTCTCTAAACTGCAGAGTCATGCTAACAAACTAGCTGTGGTATTTGCATAAAGCCGCATGTCAAAACAGATCCATCTTCTGGAACCCAGGTGTCCAAACATGAATAGAAACGGGAAATAGTTTCTGTGGGCGGGTGTGTGCGTGTGTCTGGTTAAAATGATAGGAAAATGCAATTATAATCCACATTAATGCGTTCCGGGATCCGTTCGATCCATGTGTTTGATTCGGAAGGGTTTCTATGAGCTGATGCACGTCAACCCACTGGTAGCAAATGGTTCTACTTTATTGAATGTTCTTCAAAGTGAATTAATAATATCCAGCATTGTGCATCTCGTCAGGCTTGTGATCTACATTCATCACATCCCCAATCCACAGACATCAGTCAGCATGGATTAACTCATCAACCAAAGAATATAATCTTAATTGAAGGGAATCGCAACGGCCATTGAATACGACTAATGGAGGAAATTAATAACAGTCTGCAGTACTGTGCGCTGTACCAGAGTCTCACCGGCGGTGTTCACCACAGTGTGAAGCTGTGAGGGTCCACTAACAAAACTAAATTGCTGTTTGAAAGTTACGACTCCTCGCTCTAGTGAAACATTTGCCTCCGCTACACACAGGCGCGCTTGCCAGTGCACAAAACTCCACCTACAAGAGCACTTCTGATGCGCCTTAGGGTTCCTTCTGATTCCATTAGTAATATTCCCTGCCCTCATTTATGACCTTTTATTTTATGTACCCAAATAAACATTTTGAAAGGGATTGAGAGAAAATGATAACACTATTAACCGTTTTCAGAGAAGTTCAATGAACGGTTCTGTTCTGGAACAGTAAATATGATTTTGTCTTTGTTTACGTTTTTCATTCATGTTAAAATATTGTTTGTTTCCGGTTTTCGTTCCTTGAAGTGGTTCGCCGCCCTGGTATGTTAACGTGTTAATGTGCACATGTGTATCTGTGCTGGCGTGTGCATGACAATGTGTGTGTGTGTCTCACCTGCTGTGGTGGAAGGACTTGAGTTTGGGCTGTAGCAGGACAAACAGCACCACGAGCAGCAGGATGAGGGCCACAGAGCTGGCGGTGGACGCCACGATGGAGAGGGCTGGCATGCCCAGCGGAGAGTTGGGCTCCTTGTCTGCAACAAGAGAGAAACGTTTAACACAGGAAAATACACACCCTGGTCTTGACCCAGTTAGTACCAGTATGTTAGTGTGGTCCAACCGGATGAGACTTCAGACTTGTTTTCCAGAATTCCAGGTGAAGTGAACTGATACTATGATTTATTTTACGTGATTTATTTTAAATCACACAAGCAAATACTTACTTATACACACTTATCACTCAACTGATTCGATCGGTGCATGTTGGTGCATGTAACCTGATGCTGAACCAAACCTCGGATGGCCTCACCTTGGCTGAGGCGGCAGCTGATCTGCATGGGCGCGTCCCACTCGCCGTTCTGGCAGGTGAGGAACTTGTAGTCCCCCTTGAGGGCGTACCCCTCGTCGCAGAAGTACTCGATGACGGTCTTCTGGGCGAGGCGATGGCAGGGCGTCGGGTGACACCGGTAGCCCCCGTTCTCCGGCTCCGTGGGGGGCATACACACTGCGGGGGACAGACAGAGGGAACCCGTCAGAATCCTCCAGGCCGCGGTGCGCCTCGCTCGCACGGGGAAGGACCGAAGCGACTCAGGGCACGCGTCTGTGATGCGGCACGTTTCCAAGTCGCACTGGTCCTTTGGCACCCGGTCACACCGTGTGATTGGGGCCCTGGGGATCTGATTGTCATTCAGTTGATCAAAAAATGACAAAAACCCGACACCAGAGAGCTGTGTTTTCAGTCAGTTGCAGGTTTTAAATATACAGGAGCTGAAAGGCATGATGAAAAACAGCAGCAGAGGAAGAAATTCACCGGGCAAAAAGTAATATAGGATCATCCAAGCTGCCTCACACATCTCTACAAGACTCCATTCATCCTCTTTGTGTGTCGAGACTACAAAGTGACAAGGAGTGCGCTAGCTCCATATGCATAGAGAATAAATATCTCACCGTACTCTCACAAATAACACACAAACCTTCTGAAGCATTGCATCATATTTTCTCTGAGCATGCAATTTGTCTCGTTATCTATCTGTCAAACATCCTCTATCGACCATCACCATATAAAGACACAAGCTCTCAACCATGCGACTAATGATGCTTCGATCGCACACACACACACACGAGGGGCAAGGACCGAGACTCAGATGAGCACCCAACACTTTTCCTAATATCAAGGACATTGTGTGTGACAATCGGGGAAACGATGTGTGAAATATTGTCCAATTTGTTCTCTTTTTAAAACAAGACCAGATCATTTTTCAATATTGAGATTAGTAAGCAAAAAAAGAGGAACATCGAACGATAAACTGAATTCTACAACGCAGACATAATCGTGTGCGTTCCATCTGTTTGCAACAAACCAAATATATTAAATGAGTCTCTTAAACGAATCAATCAAATTTGTCAATAGGCTATAATATGTAACTAAATACAACAAGTGTGTGTGTGTTGTTGCGTCGGACACACATCGACATACGCGCAGAATTTTCAACTCAGTGATTCGTTATTATTTGTTATTTCATATAATTATATAATTATAATGCCATTGTTAGCATTATTATGATATCCTAACACTGCACAACAGACTGGAATAAGGTAGCCTTACCAAGCAATGTAGGCCTATTCTTTTTAACCCCTCAGACACAGCAGGCCTTCTGTTTGATAAGGGTGCCAGGGCATTGAACTAAACTTAGGAAGCCATCAATCAAAATGATATGTGATTTGATACATTGATCAATTTTCCAATTTGCAATCCTAATGTGCATTGAGTCTAGCGTGCTGCTCTGCAGACGTCGCAGGATTTGCGTGCTTGAGCCCTTGCACGGTTGGGTGACAATACTGTCAAACATTTTGGAGGGGGCTTTTAAAGAGAAAAATAAAGATTGAATGGTCATCTCCTTGATAGTATTTTGAGAGGGAAGTCTGCTCCGATGCTAACCCTTAACTGTAACCTTTCATAAACCTCTCTAATCTCTCTAATTTAATTAACCTCTTTAATGAAATACCCACACTTGACTTACAGTACTTGCGTAAAATGTCTTTCTTTCATTTCATATTAATGTTTCTTTACTTTGTTTACCAGACTCCAAGACTAATTTCTTGCACGTGTTAAACTTACTTGGCAATAAAGTCAATTCTGCTGCTGATGCTGATAAACAATGGCGGCGGCAGGTTAATGGGCAAGCAATGCATCATGGGACATTCCGCACGGAGCTCACCGTTACTGCGGAGGCAGCGCGGGGGCGGGTGGGACCAGGTCCCGGTGCCGGTGCAGGCGATGGTGGTGGGGCCGTCCGGGGAGTAGCCCGCCTCACAGCCGTAGGTGAGCAGGCTGCCGGGCGGGAAGGAGCCCCGGTTGGCCTCCGTCTGGTTCACCAGGTCCCCGTGGGGCATGCCGTCCGGCCGGGGACATCCTGCAAGAGGAAACCACAAGGGGGCTGGGTGAGTTGAAGGGTGCAGGGTGAGCTGAAGGGGGCTGGGTGAGTTGAAGGGTGCAGGGTGAGCTGAAGGGGGCTGGGTGAGTTGAAGGGTGCAGGGTGAGTTGAAGGGGGCTGGGTGAGCTGAAGGGTGCAGGGTGAGCTGAAGGGTGCTGGGTGAGTTGAAGGGCGCTGGTTGAGTCGTAGGTTGGACTCTCTACAACGAGTGTGAATGTAAACGACCCGGGAGAGTCAGGACAGGTGTGCCGGTGAGGTTATCATTTGCTCCAGTGACAGTCGGTTATGAGCCCTACATCACGTTTTAATAACGTGTGGTAATAAGATACAAGGGTAGACACAATGAAGATAATTGGTCGCCTCTAGGCAGAAGCAATAACGGTTTAATCACGACTGGGCTGCTCTGCTCCGTTGAAAGACCATAGGTGACGCCGGTCCCACTGATGGGTCTGATAAATGCCACTGCGGGCATTTAGTTTTTATTTTCATATTTTAGGTCGAGATTAAATTTCATGTTCCGATAACTACGAGGGAAGCAGACACTCTTTGCAATACTGAGTGAGAGACTGTGTGCGCTGCCAGCACCAGACGGAATTATCAAAGGTTTTTTTTTTTACATTTGGCTTGCATCATCTCCCTCTTATCATCGCTTTTGATTCAGAAGAACGCAGTGATTGCAAGTCCTGGGAACGAAAAGGATCCTTGGCCCGGGCGTTTCGCTATGTCGTAATAAGGAGCCAGGAACCAACTGGCTGAGATGGAGGAAAGTTCTGCCAGAGGCAATGACACGCTGATGTGCAACTTCACATGCTGCCTCTCTGACATTGCAATGTCATCGAGGTGTTTGTGTGTGTGGGTGGCTGTGTGCACAACGATATTATCCCTGTACGAGGACGGATCACCGCTACTTCGTGGCAAACTACTCTTGCCAGCTTAGCCCGCCGCACCTCTTTATGAAAAAAACACAGTATGTCTGAACATGCATCACAGTGCTCGAACACACTCTCCATCACACACACCCAGCCTCTCTCTGTCTGCCGGGGGCGGCGCGCCCCCCGCGCCGCCGCCCCCCCCCCGGCCGGGGCCGCCCGGGGGGGGGGCGGGGGGGGGCGGGGGGGGGGGGGCGGGGAGGG
>JAOPJO010000097.1:13284072-13296521 GCA_027123675.1 Molva macrophthalma
CACACACACACACACACACACACACACACACACACACACACACACACACACACACACACACACAAACACACACACATTCGCACAACCACTCACATATCTGTACACAAGACATACATATAAGGGCATGCAACACACGCTGAAGCATATGCTTGCAATTAAATAATACCAGCCCTTTAAGACAAAATCAATAATAAGACTCACACATTTGGGTGTTATTCTCTAAAATCTCACCGTCTGGTTCCCCAGCAGATGTCTTCTCACCTCGCCCCCCCTCCTTTAAAGATACAACAGCAAGAGAGTCCCATTTCTTCCAGCACTCCCTCTCTCTGTCTGTCCACGGAGCTCTCTTCATCTTTTCCCATCTCCTTCTTTACCAATCCACATTTATTTTTCAATTTTTCTTTTTATATCATACAACTGTAAAATCTGGAGAGAATGTAAAAAACGTTTTTTCTAGCACATTGAAAGCGTTGGGGAAGCGCGGGATTAATGGATTATCCATAATAATATGCATGCAATGTGATGCAACAACAGCTAGTTGATACTCTCCGATATGCCTAGCATCCGGCGGCAACGTAACCATCCTCATTTTTGTTAATTGAGTCTGCGTTACCATTATTTCTAGCAAACCATTGTTAAATTTGATATTACAGACTTGTTTGATAATTGAAAGAGCTAGGCATTAATGCTAATGGTGCTCTAAATGGGGTCGGTTTTCCATAATGAATGTCATATTCACAATGGTGATGATTGTGCACTTAAGCCCAGGAACTCCTCCCGTTCCTATTCAACCGAAGCAATCTTAATTTGTCTTGATAAATTCCGCTTCAAGAAGAATAAGAGTAAAAAGGTAGGTCTCATATATTATCCTAGCAAAAAGATTATTCTCTTCCTTTGTTTGAAGCGTTCCATTGGACATTTCCACATCCAGTTCTGCCATCAGGCTCCAGCTACCGTTAAGAGACTCTGTGAACCTGTCTCTTGTATTTTAATTTGCTAGTTATAATAGGACGCTTACTCCAACTCTCCTCGTCGGCTCATCATCCCACCGCCTGACTTACTGTTGTGCGGTCCCCTGTGTCAACCTTCCCCCCCCCCAGGTATTACTCAGTGCTGTACCCCTTGGAGAGGAAGATCTCAGAAGCCAGATCCAGGGACCTGGTCATCTACATGTGGGCGCACGCCACGGTGGCCAGCGTCCCCGTGTTTGCCGCCACCAACGTGACGGACGTGTACGCCGCCGCCTCCTGCTCCGACGCGCCCGCGCGCTCCCTGGGCCACGTGCTGTACGTGGCGCTCTACAACGGCACCACCGTGGTGCTGCCGCTGGCCCTGGTATTCCTGCTCATGCTGCTGATCCGCCGCGCGCTCAGCGCCAGCCAGAAGAAGAAGGTGGTGATCGCGGCACTGCGCACGCCCCAGAGCGGCATCTCCATCCCCTACGTGTCCCAGCGGGAGGCCGAGCTGCACGCCGCCCTGCTGGCCGCCGTGCTGGCCTTCTCCGCCTGCAGCGCCCCCTACGGCGCGCTGGCGGTGTACCGCACCGTGCTGGGCGCCGAGAGCGCCGCCCTGCTGCCCGCGCCGCTCTACCTCACCGCCGTCTGGCTCCCCAAGGTGTCCCTGGTCACCAACCCCCTGATGTTCCTCACCGTCAGCCGCGCGGCCCGCCAGAGCCTGCTGGACCTGCTGGCGAGGGTCCACCGGCGCTACAGCCGCCGCAATGTGGTGGGCTCCGGGGGTCTGGTGTCGCTGGGCGGGGAGAGCAGGGGGGCGGCGGCGGGCGGGTCCAGGACCGGCCTGGAGACGGCGGGCCGTTCCGGGAGCCAGCTGCTGGAGATGTTCAACATCGGTCAGCAGCAGATCTACAAGCCCTCCGAAGAGGAGGAGGAGGAGGAAGAGGAGGATGAGGAGCTGGACGGCAAGAATAACATCCCTTCGTCCACAAGATCGGGGCTTTGCTCCGAGTCCCCGGAGGGCCAACGCCGGGGGGCCCGACCGGGGAGCCTGAGGCGAGACGGGAACCCCAAGAAGGAGCAGCAGCAGCAGCCGCAGCAACAGCAGCAGCAGCAGCAGCAGCAGCAGTGGCGGCAAGGATTAGGGGACGGGGAGGCCCCCCCACCGATCCCGGCCCCCCGGGCGTCCCCGGTGCAGGCGTGCACAGCGTACGCCTCGTCGTCCCAGGTGGCACCGGCCACGCCCACGGACTGCGAGGACGTGGTCCAGTTCGGGTTCGGCCCGTTCGAGCTGCCGCCCCAGTGGCTGCCCGAGACCAGGAACAGCAAGAAGAGGCTGCTCCCGCCGCTGGGCAACACCCCAGAGGAGCTGATCCAGACCAAGCAGCCCCGGCCGCGGCCAGAACGCCGCATCAGCAGGAACAACAAGGTCAGCACCATACCCGCCGTCGACCCTTGAAACGGACCGGACACCGAGGGGACGTCGACGATCCGTTGGCCGCGGCGTCTAGTAGGACACCGCATCATTTGGCTTTTTTGTTTGATTGCACCTTTTAAGTGTTGCCGTCGTACGAGCGCCTCTCCTTTCCCGCTCTGCTATCCCAATGCGAGTTAAAGTCTTGCGAACCATAAGAAAGGGTTTAACATCTGCGCCTGTGATGTTTTGAGATGGGTGTCCAGTGAAGGACTTGTATTCTCACACCCTGAATTGTTTGGTCAACGTATATCTTTCATTCACTTTTAGTTATGTTAAATACAATGTATAATGCTCGGAGGCTCACTCAAGATTTCTAGAGAATAAAACAAGTTTGACATGACTGAACAGGTTTTTTTTTAAAGAACTGCGTATCAATCCTTTCACTCGCTGTATGATTGTGTTTTCCATGACCATTTTCAACAGATTCGATATGATTGATTTAGTAATAACCAGCAGTAAAATTACATATTTTTAATGATTGATCATGTGCTGTCAAGATTTGCCATGTCTTTCATGATCTGAAGTACATTAATTTGTGATCTGTATTGTTGTGTCTACCACATGTAGTAGTACATAGAATGAAAACCAAAATATAAGACACAATGGTTGTTCCTCCTATTACAAGCTTGGCCTTTATTTGTCCCCAGAAGCATAAGGAAAACAAGCCAGATGGCAACATTCAGATTACAAATTGCTGCTGCACTGTCATTGCATTATTAGTCTATTTGTTTTCCTTGGTTTACGTAAAAACTTGCTTATAAAAAAGCTGAGCTTTTAGTGACATGTGCTATTTGATAAATCTATTAATAAATCTATTATTTAATTATAATTATATGTTAAGATTACAAAAACACAGTCACCAGGAACAGGCTGTAGCTGGTGCTTTGATTCAGCAGCACTTCAAATATTTGTCAACCCCCCACCACCCCCCATGTACACACACACGCACATGCACGCACACACACACACGCACACGCACACACACACACACACAGACACACACACACACACACGCACGCGTGCACACACGCATACACAGACATACACGTACGTGCACACACACACCTGCCCGCACCAACATGTATGCTTTGTACACACCACAGCCCACTTGCTGTGTCCACAAAGCCAGAGGATCTATAAGGCATCCAGTGCCTAGCACCTTTATCAGCCATCATTGATCGTTCATGCCTGAATAGGAACAATCACTGTGGACGCTCCTCCCAGGACGGAGGAGCAGGAGGAGGAGATGGTGTTTCCAGAACAAATGATTGCTTGGGCGTCATAGAAAAGCCACAGAGAGGTAAGATGCATCCATCTCCCAATTACTTACCGGTTCTTCTCAAAGACAGTCCTCACTTTGTTTGTAGTTTTTATTGTATCCAATGAAAATGGGTCCAAAACACATTTTACGCGCTGTGAAGTTAAATTATTGCTTACACTGACACACTTACACTTATGCCATTTTTTTATGTGGCTCGGGGATAAAACCTACACAGTACTTTTTCGTAAATAGCTTCAATCACAGACTATTGTTCAGCGTCATTACAGGTAAAAGTGCCTTCTAGCCCAGTTATATTTAAAAGGTGGTTGCTTTTGCTGTGATTATGTAGTGTCTGCATTTCGGATGGACTCATTTGCGTTGCTTTTCCACATTGACTCAGAAATATCAGAGATGAAATGGGAATAAATGTTGTATGATGGTTTCTACTGGTAATTCCTCCATGCAAACAACTAGCACAAAGTCGGTCTAGACAGAGGACAAATTGAGCAACATCTATGTTGAGATAAGATAAAATGGGAAAACTAGAAACCACAACCAAACCAACACTGCATCTCTCACCTTTCAGGGCCATTGTGGCTAGAGTAATAATATACCTTTTATACAACGCTACAACGTAGGTACATGAGAAATGTGGTCTTCTCCAGGACATAATCTCTTATAAAACGGCTTATACTAAGCACCAAGAGTTAAAGCAAATTCTCTTATTATTTCATGATATTTCCTGTCTATTTTCCTTTTAGTTTATTGACTGATTTTGACTGGCCATTCCTCCATGTTCCTCCATACAGTCGGTCTAGACCAGACGCTAATACAGCGGCAAACTTCAAATTACAACCCAGACTGTACACAAATCGTTTAATCGTCTGCTGGAGCAGACATAAGACTCTCAAAGTATGTGTAAGAAGGAGCACATGAGAACACTATTGTCCCAGTGTTGCGTGGGAACAAAGTCTCCCTTTATTTGCTTGTGTTTCATTAAATATAATCATTATTATTATTATTGTTGTTATCTTAAAGCAGGATTTTGTCGTCCAGTGGCCATTCCCTCCATGTCACAGCAATCATAGCAACGTCATTGTTTGCTTTTAATCTTCGAGTTCAAATGTTCTAACCTTACATGTTAATATAAGGTTAATATCCATGTGCTGTGAATCTGTATTTTTTTTTCTTATAGAAAACACTTGATTGACAGGTGTTACAAAAGTAGTGCTACAAAGTAGTTTTTGGCAGTGTAACACTAATCTCTGATGCCGTCAGAACCAGACCAAACCACCAACCTCAGCGTGGAAAAGGAAAGGAGGATATGATAAGATTGTCATGTTGAAATAGAAGATAAATAGTTTTCATGGAACTGTTTCCAAAGCAGTTTCTGTATCTCTATTTGTAGTGTCTGTATTGACTGGTTGTCTGCATTGCTCTACAAAGATGCACTACAAAGATCGCTCCCTCTCTTTATATGGCTATATTGTTAATTTATTTTGCTTTGTGGATGTATTCATTCATCATTCATTCTTTGATTGGATTTATAACAGTCACTGAATTCTACTCACATTCTGCACAAGCGAGTGTCTAACAACGTAATTGTATGTTGTTTTGTGTGTCAGGCCCTATTACTCATAGTGGATGGCTAGAGGATATGGCTTCTTAAGCTCCAAGGTTGCTTGGCAACAGCAAACCAACGTTCTGTAGATGTAGCGCAATGTACTTATTAGCAGCCATATTAATGCAACACACAAGGTGAGGCGCTTAAAGTGGCTATTTAACCTTTATTCCAGGGAAACATTCCTTAGATGGCTAGACACTGATTGAAAAATACCATGAGTTCATCATCCAAAACATCACGTCATTTTTTCTCACTGTTATCCGCATATATGTAGATGCTAACCCGCGGCCGCATGCTTTAGCATCCATCATGTCACAGAGGTCCCAGATGTGTCTTTGGTCTGCATAATCCATCCTGATGCTTCCCTCAGGGCCTCTGTTCTAACTGAGGCATCTGTGGGACAGCAAGGCAGATGCAGGCATGTAACTATGGTGCTTCAGATGCACAGGGATTCTGCTGAGCACAGAAACTGGATGCCAGTGACATTTAAACAGTTTTTATGATGTGATTTTATTATGGGAGTTTATCTGCTTTAAAGAGTCTTTGAGTACCTCTAAAAGCACTGTACAAATAAAAGGTATTATTTTGTGCTTTAGAGAGACAGGAAAGACCTCGTTTTTTTATGTCTCTGTGGATCCTTTTTCAATCCTTGGCTGGTAAGCTCATGTTTTGTTTTGTTTTAACAATCTATTATAAACACTATTACTAAATAATAATGTAAGTAATACTGTAATTGCTTTAATCTTCTCCTTTTCCTGCTTCCTTTGCCTTTATCATGCGGAGCCACAGAGGAGTCTCAGCATCAGTTATAAGACAGGTGATACAGCCAAGGCCATCTCGACTCCTCCCCATCCTCCCCTCTCAGGGAGGGAGACAGAGAGGGAGAGAGGGAGAGAGAGTGAGAGAGAGAGCTAGAGAGAGGGAGCGATAGAGAGGGGGGGAGAGAGAGAGAGAGAGAGTAATTACGTAAGAGCTGCATTCATCGTTAAGACGAATTAGGACTTATACATTTACCGCCTCGTCAGCTGATACTGTGCTACAATCACCACATCCAACTTTGTATTTAAGCTCAACATTCCTCACTTGCCCAAATAACAAGTAGCCTATTGTGGGCAGTGCAACGTTCAGTGGTGCGGTGGTGGGCCAATCGCAGGCTCCATAAGCCCCACTCCTGGCTCCTCGATGTGGTACAGGAGAGGAGGGAAGAGGCGATGGAAAGCCATCCAGCTGGAAAGGGTAAGGGAGTATATTTTGGGCATGGATGATAAATCAGATCATGGAGTATGGAGGACAGGAGAGAGATGCTGCCCTCTGGTAATACACCAGGCTTGCTTGGCATTTTTGAGGATTTGCAGCTTGCAGTTAGATTTAGTTCTAGAGATGTTTTTTGAAGAAAGGCTACGGTTTTAAGTAATGTATTTACCTTTCAGTCTTTATTCATCGTTGACGATGCATCCATATATAACATTCAATGTATAACTTTCTATAATAACACAACAAATGACATAAGAAGAAATCTATCAAGATAGAATAACATAAGATTTAACATTATTTTATTTATTATTCCCAAAATGACAATTTGGGCTATTAGGCTTTAACAAGGGAGTCGTATACAGCATGTACATTTGAAAACATTGTAATGTCATATTTACACAATTATTCACACATTGTCATCTGATTATCATCTCACTTGGTAGAGATGGGCCTGTACCATAATAGATGTGGCTCTTTAGAATAATGGGATGGGATATATGGTAAATGCTTTTAATTCACTAGAACAATAAAAACCCCTACAAAACGTACAGAGCATGATGACTAAAATGTCAGCATAGTTGTTTGGAAACACTTATGGTAATTATCATACATACAACAGTGTCACCCATAGAGGCGTCTAACACCGGCTACTGCAGGGCTGTTCTGGAGGGCTCCCGTGCGTTTCCAGTAGCAACCAGTGGTCCTGGAGGGAAGGACTGTGACGAAATACAGAGCTGTTCAAGAGCCTCCCTCCTCCCACCCAATTACAACTGAATAAATACATTGTCTCTTAAATAGGTTGTTATTGCGACGACCAGTGCTGGCAGGGCAGCAGGAACAAAAAAGAGATAGGATCCAAATACAGACCAGACTAGAGTACTCGGGGAAATGTAATAGAAAAAACGCTTTTAGTAAAGAAACTCAAAAATCACAGTTCCACGAACTGGTTGAAAAAAACCCCACAAACAACTAGAGTGCGAGGAGGAACCACAAGGGCAAAGGGACATGACAAATATAAAGAACCGACAAGGGAATGTAGGTGAACTGGTAAATAAAGGAAGAGAGTAATGAGGGAATGAGGTGCAGGTGGGAAGATTGACAAGGACATCTGGTGGACAGGTGGAGAACGAACACTAAACAACATAAACACAGTCAGACCATGACAGTTAGGAGGTCATATCAAAGTCGTATAGAGGGCAACGATTGAAGTAACGGATACTTTGATTCAATTTCAATTGGATTTGACACTGATAAAACCTTTATCTGCCTTTTCAAAAACACAAGTTGTACATTATAATTTAAGATTTATTTCAGTTGTATTGCTGGGGTGAACTGATGAAGCCACAAGCCACAAGTAATATTCTTTGTCGCTTAAAAGAGGGAAATCAGTCAACAAACTACAAAACAAACAAAACCAAAACACACACAAAACAGAAATGGGCACCTCACAGACATTCAAAACGACCCCGTTTTAGAAGTAGCCCATCCAGAGTCAGTGATCAGCAGCAATTCTGAAGAATGAAAAAACAACTCCAGGTAAACTTCTATTGCAGCAATTTGTATTTTGTTATACATGTTTAATTTCTATTCATCATTTGATGTGCATATGATGTCCAGTATTTGACATGTTGAGCTGTTACAGCTCAACTAATTTACTTACTAACTTATCCCCTGGTTACAAGCGTTATTTTGCCTTTTGTGTTTTGAGCCAATTTTGTTTTGTGTCAATGTCAATATTTGTATTTTTTTTATTTTAGACAACAGCATCAAAAACAGGATGTACTGATAATGATGTGAACAGGAAGCTCTGCTTTCACTGAAGTAACGCATAGCATCGGCTATAGACACGCCGACACTTTTTCACAACAGACACAGGACTTGCATTAATGTGGAAGGTATTTGGACCATAGGGGGCGCTATCGTCACACATAACGCTTTGAAAAGGATCGGCCATAGAAGGGGTCCTTCTCTTGACCTGTTCAGAGGTTTGCAATCAGCTGCATTATCTATGACGTATAAAAATGTCTTCTTCTTCTCTGCTTTTTCAATGCAAAATAAAGATTAATATCGTATTCAGCAAAAAAATAAAGAGTTGTCCTAACGAGCATTGACAACAAGAAGTTCACATCCTCCAGGCATCTCTCAGAAAGATGGAGAGAGAGAGAGAGAGAGAGAGAGAGAGAGATAGATAGATAGGCCTTTTTAATTAATAAATCTGCATTTTAAACAATTTAAGACTTTTTACAGAACTGCAGACACCGTGTCTCCTGTGGTGTCTTCATCTCCCTCTCCTTCAATGTCATTTTTGAGTGTCTATATGAATGGTATTGATGTCAAAGACCCCATGTTAGAAATATATGTAAAATTACACGCAATATATAACATATATAGTACTGTACTGTGTGATATTCAAATTTCGGATTCCTGAATGTGCTTTTGTCATAACCTGCAAGACCGTACTAAAGCCAAATTATTATAATTCATTATTATTATAGTGTGTGTGGTCTGAGCATGTAGAAACTATCCATCAGTGACTACAGACTACAGCGCTGCGAAATACTGACTCTATTCACCCAGTAAAGATGCCTTTTCACCCAAGAAGTGAAGGATATTTATGCCAAAAGGAGCCAATTAAAGACCTGTGTTGGTCCAACGACATACTTTTGGTTTTCTGGCCAGGGCACAGGTTCAAAGCTTTCTATGGAGAGCACACCGCCAAGAGCTTTTCACCATTAAGAAATGTAAGAGATTATTGTAATTATATTTGAATAAAACGCATAAGGAAAAGGCTTCCTGTAGGTAACTGTGGAACTGATCGGCACAAGAAGAAAACATAGAGCGAAATACATTGTTTGTGAAACAGCCATCATCGTATGAACGTAGAATTACTGAAACATATACAAATATGTTCTTTGATTTAGTCTGACATGATGGTTTAGGGCTTCCTGTAGCTTACTGTAAATAATGTTGCTTCTTTTAATTGTAAATACTGTTTTACACAATCCCATATGTGTATTTGACAAATAAAGTTCTTGTATCTCGAATCCTTAATGATTTTTTGGTATACTTGTGTGGACTGTCTAAGCTGAGGCTATTTAAGGGCAAAGTGGGGTCTCACAGATTGATGGAGACATTGACACAACATGCATGAACTTAATCTCTGCCGAATAAGGAAAGGGATACATCCTGAAACTCCTTGCATGTGTGTACCGCCCGTGTGTGTGTGCCCCTTTAATTAAAAAGGAGATGACCGAACCTGGTCTCTTCTGTGCCCACATCATTCGGGGGAATAGTACAGTGTTGTAACTTGTATCTTCGACCCGCTGACATGTCCATTTTACATGAATACACTTCTACAAAATGAAACATCCTATTAAGATCATATATTGTTAATACATGTTGTACTAACTGTACGAACTGTTTGTAACATGACGTAAAGCTATTCGAGTTATGATGAAGGTACGATGATAATAAAGAGGACAAGATGATAACTGATGCATGTTTTGTATGTACTCTATATAAATGAGGCATGGGAAATGTATTGACTTGACTACATTTACTTTTAATTGTTTTCCAGTCCGTAAAATCCACCGCCTCCATGATTCAGTACCCAGTGGTGCTTGGGCATCCCTTACTGTTAATATTTGACTTGAGTCTAGAATGTACTAATGACTGTTATTTTATGATGTGACTGACCTCAGTGCGATGCATTTGATGGATGGCTGTGGAGTGAGAGATGTTTCTCTAGAGAATGTGTTTTGCTGGAGCTCAGAGCAAGAGGTGACAGCTGCGGATCCGGGTCTCACCTTAGCTCTAAAAAAAGCTTGTAGGTGCCTAAAATGCTTTCTTTTTTTACAGAGGTTCTCTGATATAGAAGCGTCCCAAGACCTTTGCCATGGGATGCTTTCAGCATCAACTTGGGTTGAAACATAAAAAGGCTTGACAAAGTGTACTAAGAGAACTTGCTTACATGGAATGATGGCCTATTTTTTATTCATATTCTGGAGATTCATTGTCTGTGTTTGAGTGTGTGTATGTGTGTGTGTGTGCTTGCGTGTGTGTGTGTGTGTGTGTGTGTGTGTGTGTGTGTATATTTGCATTTTGTACATTAACTGAACTAGTCAGTCAAGCAATACATCAACCAATCAATAAATCAACCAAACAATTAACCAGTAAACCAACTTAGTACTTAATCAATTAACTAATCAATTAACACATCCATTAATGAAATACGGGACTGCTTGAGATGCTTATTACTGGCGTGAAACTGAGTTGGTAATAGTACGTAATTCATTGATGTAAACTTAGGTTGTTTGGTCTGGAAACGTACATGGTTGCTGTCTGACGGGCTATTGGTCCACTGGTTGTGTGGTTCATCAGGTTGGATCCTATGGTCTATTTCCTCTTCTGTTTGTTTGTTTCTTTTCTTTTTGCATACATATTCTCTCTCTTCCTCCGTTACTTTCTATTTTCTTCTTTTAAATGTGTATTTATTTGTTTTTTGAAGGGCTAAAGGCAAAAGTCTGTTAAATCAGTGTTTTTCCGTCACACAGTGGCAGTTAAGCTTGTGTCTTGTTAAAAGCAGCCTCTCTGCGCCTCCCTGGCACCTTCCCAGTTTACTGGGCACTGTGAAACTAAAGGAAACCATCTTGCTTTTGCTTTTGTTTTCAAGAGTGTAGTCGTAGGGACGACTAATGCACCATTTTATCAGCCAGTCAACCTTCCAGGCCTTTCTTTCTTTCAACCTTGCTGTATTCTTATAGCCTCACACAGCCAGACCGTATTCACTGCGCTCATACGGGCTGGAAAGCCATGCCGTTGTCAGTGTATGTTGAGGGGCGTCATCAGTCAACCTCACTTTTCAGACTATTGGATGAGCGTCTGCCAGACGGATCCTGAAATCTGACCGGCTGCCGACTTACCACAATGTTTCCAAAGTAAACACCATCAGCAAACGTTAGCGCTACCATTTTCAATTGAGTCAAAACTTCAAATAAAACTAATTCCAAAGCAGCATTCATGTTATTATATTTATCCCCAAAGTGGCACCGCCTGGTGTCATCATCATTACATCGCTCGGTGGGGTCCGCTGATTGGCCGACTACATTCTGTTCGGAGCCAGGCTGCCTGTGTTCCAGACTTGAGGCAAAACCAGAGGTGAGGTTGCGAGATTTAGGCTGCCTTTGCAAGGCTATTATTCTTATGAATTGCGTTCACAATTTATTTTTGTTTTTAATTTGAGAAATTGATGCTTTAAATGGCCAATGCTGTAGAAAGACACCTTCAGTGGAACAGCTGTCTCAGAAGTATTTCCAGAGTTTCTTGGGATTCCCCGCAGAATTATGTCTTGGCTTTGATGAATTATACCTTGTTTTGACAGGTTTGGTGTGGGAAAATCAACAACAAGTTTACCCTCAACATATTCAAACCCTGTTAAGTTTTTCTTACGGAGAGATCATGATTGGATGTGAGATGAGCAAATAAGGGATGAGCATCAGGTTTTCCATCAACTGTTTGTTTATGTTTGTGTACTTGGCAGAGCAGGGCGTTCACGAGATGCCACTGTGAGGTTGAATCTCAGGGTAGAACCAACACATTATGCTAACTGGTGGCTAGCTGGAAACTTAGTGGTGTGGTTCCCATGTGAAAGTTGTTCCCTCACCAAAGGCCACAATCCTCATTTAAGCAGGAATGAGTTACGGCTGGAAAAGCTGAGCTCAGACAGCTAGGCAGGTCAGGCACACCGACTAGGCTGGCTGGCATACAAACTACCTACAGACAGCCAGGCAGGTCAGGCACACCAACTAGGCTGGCTGGCATACAAACTACCTACAGACAGCCAGGCAGGTCAGGCACACCAACTAGGCTGGCTGGCATACA
>JAOPJO010000097.1:13342830-13354499 GCA_027123675.1 Molva macrophthalma
CACACACACACACACACACACACACACACACACACACACACACACACACACACACACACACACACTTAAACACACACCCAGACACAGTTGTCTTTTGTCAGGACCCCCTCGAAAATGAGATGGTACATCTCAAGGGGTTTTATCCTGAAAATAAAACATTCTATACAGTACATTAAGTGAGTACAAGAACCGACACACAGAGAAGTGCGTGAGAGTTCGCAAACCTCCTATGACAGCCAGAACTACATTTTTACCCATCCCCGCCCCCTTCTTTACCCAGCCTGCCAGGGTTCATCATGGCAGGTCTTAACCCCACAAACTCCCCCGCCCTGCCTCCCCACCGCACCCTGTGTAATTGCTCACCTTTCCCAGGTTAATGGGTGGGACCACTCCTCTACTGGGCCTTTTCAGCACGTGGTTATGACAGGCAGGTACATGTGGTATTACGTTTATCCTCCAATGTTCGTAGGTAGAGACCTCGCTACGAGGCAGCATTCATTTCAGGGAACAATATACCTGAGGTTAAATCTTGAATATATCGCACACGATAATTAGCCTCGTGAGACCACTTAGATAGTCGAGTTTGCGTTTCGGAATGAATATCTCTATTTATACAACAGTGAGTTCAGAGAATGTTTGTGTGTTGCTTGGCAACTCAGCACGGCTGGGATTATCTTCATTATCCAACCTGCGTTCTCATATCTACGATCGAATCACAGCCGTGCTGATATTCAGTATAACAGCACTCCCTCTCGTGGGATATTTCTAAATAATTAAAGATGTACGACTTTCGCGGGATAGCAATTGATTCCCATATATGGCCACGGCCTTTTCTTGTTCAAAAGACTGCAGCCTATCAGAGTGACTGCTTTCTCTTTTTGCTCATGCTGACTCTGCTTGGAAGAAAGGCAAAATCATATTCTCCTCTGAAAAAGGACTTCCGTTCAGATTTATCCTAACCTTTTTACATCTTTATTCAGTGTATTTGGCCTCACTGTTTTGATTGCTCCGTGGTTACTAAACGTTCCTCGTTTTGATTTTCATATCATAAACTCATCAAAACCATCCGATCATGCGTTCCTGAGCATTATTCCATTAACATTTGTGGGACCGTACTCCTTCCTCACATCACACTCAACCCAACTGCACTAGTGGCCCTTCTCAAAATCTCCTTCTCTTCCCTTCCCAACAAGAGGGACACAAGAAAATGTTCCAATGATGAGAGTCACTTGGTCTACGCAAGAGCTAAGATAATAAGTGTTTGTTTTTCTGCTGCAGTCACGGTCCAGTTAACCTCTGGTCATTCATTCCCATGGGATATTATTTATATGAATGCTCCCTGCGTACGCACTCACACACACACACACACACACACTTACACACACAAACGCACACACAAACGCACACACACACTAACACACACACACTAACACACACACACACACACACACACTAACACACAAACATCCACACGCTTGGCCTCCTTACTGTCCTCATTAAACAGCACAAATTGCACAAATACCAGCACCGGAGACAAGCGGTTCAGAGAGTTTCTTCTCCCTAATGATGCGCAGCAGTCCAGGGCCCTCACACACCATATGTATAATACGATTTGGGCATCATTGATTATATTTCTACTTGTATTTGTACTCTAATTTCATTCTTTGGTTGGCCTTTTTCAGAAAAAACATTGTGTCCAAATTGGGTAAACTAAGACTCTTGAGGGCAGTGGAAGCTACAGCATCTCTCAGCCGTCAGCATGACACCTCCATAGCCAGGCGGATTTCTGTCAAGATGTGACGCTTCTAAATATATGTTTTCTTTTGCTTATTTACTTTCTATTTTTGATGTCATTGTTTCTTTAGCGCTTATCACAGATGCGCAGGAGAACACAAGCGGAACCCAGTTTAAATGTGTCCTTTCTAAAACCTCAAACGTTGACTCTGTGTAGACCGTTTATGGTCATGTTGGGAAAAAAAGGGTTTTGCCTTCTTTTAATTGAGCTATCAACCTCTGAGGTGGCAGGAGTGTTCACAGGCAATCACACAACACCAGCTGGAATCATTCATTTCCTGCTGGCTTTGTGTTGGTCAATTCATCTGGGCATTCATATAAATAAATCTACCAAAACAGATGCGCGCACGCACGCACGCACACATTCACTCATGAAAACAAACTCCAGATGCAGTTTAATTAATTTTGAACGAAAATATGCACATATGTATGTATGTATATGTATGTTAAGGAATCGCTCAAGACTCATCGTCAACCAGATACACATATAAACAATAATGGCGACTAGGTCAAGGGAGAACCACAAACAGTGGCTCGGCCAGCTTCATTTGGAGACACAGAGAGGTCACCTGTCATGTCCACATTCCTGGCATAGCGGTTTCTCCGTGGATAAATACCCCAGGAGCCTTGTTCCATGGGCTATATTACTCCAGCTCACTCTCCCCCTCCCTATGTTGGGCAGCTTTTCGGACAGAAAATCCCTCAGGTTGACACTGGGCTGCTCAACAAGCAAGGGTGTAACAATGCGACTCACTGTTGCTGCTGTACACTCTCTGTAACAAGCTTAAGTTCTGCCATTCTCACTGACTTTCAATAAACAAAATCATTTTTACCATTCTTTTATTTTTCCTGTTTCCTATAGTTCACCTGATGGAATAATTGTGTTTGGAGAGCAGTTTGAGCGTACCCTGTCACATGTGTGGGTCGTGTAAACATGATATTTTGTGATGCCCCCTGAAGCCCATTCCTATGCACGATGAACGTTGTTATAGTAAGACAATGCAGTGATGAGTATAAGTGGAGGATAGAGACAGACAAGACAGACAGACCGAGAGGGATAGAGTGATAGTAGGGCAGCAAATGGATTGAAAGCGGTAAAGGAGACAGAGAGAGGAACAAGGTTTTTCTTTCTTGCTTTGAGAGGAGCAAGTTTGGTCTGGACGTGTAAGGAGCGCCTGATGAGGTGAGCGTGTAAGAGAGAGGGGGCGTCACGCAGCGAGACTACAAAAGCCTCTGTGACGTTTGTCTCCCAGTTTGTTTTTAAATGGTCATCACCTCCGGGTGCTGGCTGTATGCAGGCTCAGAGCCACCACCTGAGTTCCCCCCCCCCCCTCTACCCTGGGATGGTTTAGCCCACCTGCTCAGCGTTTAAGTAGGCTGGAGCGGGGGTTTTTTGCAGCCCTGCTGGACACGCAGGCGCGCTCATCGCGGTCGTGGTTAGCAGCATGAGCCCCCAGGCAGGTATTAGGTGCATGAGCACATCTCTAGCAGTATGACCTTGATCCTGGCCACCTGCTCTTTCACTGGGACACTAAGGTTAGCTAACTCCTGGTTTTCTGTGTGAATTCCTGCTATCAGATGGGGATTTGAAAGGAAGGGCAGTAGGGAAGATTCCATGGTGTGATCTTTACCAAAGCACAATAGTCGTAAAAACAAATCAGTTTAAGTGTATTTAAAAAAAATTTTTTTTAATCAAACAATTTATTGGTATAGCACATTTTGTACACCACAATGTTTTACATTGGGAAAAGAGGAAGAGAACATTACAATAACATGCAGAATCAATATAAAAATAACACAATGAACAATGTAAGGTAGTGGAGAAAGAATACAGAATATATATATTGTTATTATTACTATAAATAATTCCTTTTTTTTTTTACAAAATAGTTCAACACTGGAAGGAATTTGAGAAGCAAATCTTTGAAAGCAGCTGGGGTTCTTAACCATTCACAATGGAATGGTTCAATGGAAATCCTTTGAGGTTGATTTAATAGTATGTAAACGTATTTAGTTCCCACGTTAAATTTATGGCAGCCTCGGTTTACAACGCCTCTGTTGTGTATGTAAACAGCCTGATGTCACACAGAATGCGTTCAACTTCCAGTGTCATTACCGACCGAGGCTGTGGCCTTTCAACCCCCCTCCTCTCCTTCCCTCTCCTTCCCTGTTTTCCTTCTCAAAGTCTCTTCCTTTTCCCACTGGATGAAGGGGTGTCTTTGCTCGCCTGGGTGGAGCAGGTCAAATATGGTCCTATGAAGGCCTTTGAGACTGTAACTACAATACAGCTCAATAAATGTGTGGCGCAACACATTTTTTCAATGAGGAAACCCTTTCATAGCCTTAACAATGCTGCTTCTTAAAAAACACCTATAAATCTCCTTTAACAATTGTTTTTTCCCCCCAGTGATACTGTGTTAATGTGATAAGTGATGTTCTTTGAAATGTCTCATCCTGACCTGGTTTCTGTTTGACACAAGCCCGGCTGTTATTGCAGACTGTTGATGTGGTTGCCAGGCAGCATAGACAACAGCTTGATGGCTGAAGTGAACTGGACCTCAGAGTGATGCAAATTAGTGTTTCAAGATTACAGCCCCAATCGTCAGAAATCAAACAAACAAGAAAGACTTATAAGGGATATAACCTTTAGTTTCAGACACAACCAGTGATCTTCTAGTCTAGTCTTAAATAAAGAGATTACACACAAACTGAAGGCGTTAAAGATTTAACTCTCAGGGTCCAATTACTTATCAACCAGGTTAAAAAAAGCACACAACTTTCCGACCCCTTTCTAACGGAGCAAAGCACAAGGAGCGCCAATGTAGCGTGGCTGTATTTTTTGTCTCTCTTCAGACGGACGTGAGTGTATTTTGGACGCAAAAATAAAAATAAACATTATTTTATCTCTGTCCCGTATCGGGGCTTTGGTCTTAAGACTGAAGGAGTAATAGAATGGCGGGCTGCAGTGACTTGTATGCACTTTTATCCACCTAGTTACGGTATCAATCTAGATGGAAGCCTGTAGCAGGATGAATCCAGCAAGTGCAACCATCAGGCTTATAAAAGAGAGTACTGCATCATACGTGTCTTGTGAAAAATCATGGCAAAAAAAACACATTAATATTGGGGTTTCGATCCTCCATTGGTCCGATTTGGAAAAATCAATGGTCCAACTTTTTGCAGAAAGGGAGTTGATGTTGCAGAACGCGATGTAGAAATATTCTACTTACAAATTACCACTTTTTTCTGGTGGACACATGTCTCCAGCATCACCCTTCACCCCTGTAGAGCACCGTGATGAAGTCCTTCAGGACCTCTTTCCAGTATAGGAGTGTGTGTGGATGATGGCTGGTTTAAGCAGCCTCACCTGGCTCGAGTCAAACTGATTGGACTCTGGGGCCGGGTGATGCTGCACACCTGTTGCGCGTTGAGTAATCAATGTGCACAGGTTAAACCAGCCATCAACACACACTCAGACAGATCTCCTTCATGGCAACAAGGTGCACCAGTGTCATGTATCATTATCTGCAAACCGTACAATACACCATCTTTCACCACCACCACCCTGTGTCCTTGTCTGGAGGAGCCCAGTAAAAGTCACCTAGCTGGCGTGTAGCATGCGCATTCCTAAGGACTAGTTTCTCAGAGAGAAGACACATGAGTCAACCACCGTGATTATGGTTTCATGTCATTAGGTTATGAACTTAAAAGATAAAATAATCAACCAATCAAAAATCTGAGAACAGAATACATGCGCAGCAAATCAAAGCTGCTGCTGTTGTAATGTATATGGAGGAGCACTGGGTTGCTGGGCAAGTTGATGACAACGTTCCTCCAGTAAAGTGAAGATGAAACCCCTGTCACAGCTAGAATTCAAACAGGATGAGATTTCCCCAAAAATGTGGGGCCACTTTGTGATACTTATTTTTTTAAACTGGTACAGGTCGTTGTTCGTATTAGCGTTATAATTAACGTTGTTGATTATGAAACCTGCCACACACTGTGGCGTTATACTATAAGTGTCTGCGAAGCTTAGCCCTCTCACGCCCAGCCATAGATGGACAGTGCTAATAAATCAATTAATAATTCTTGTAATAAAATGAATAAACCTAACAACCCTCAATCAATTATGTTGAATTAACCATAAACCTAAGATATATTTCTTCATCACTTACAATACTGACAATTTGCTGCAATAAAAAAAAAACAAAAAAAAAAAACTGATGTTTTCTAGTGAAATGTTCATCCATTTCAGTAGACCCTTAATCATATCTTGAATTGTATTTCATTTTCCCCTTCACGTGCTATGATCATTCATATTTCTTTAACTCCTCTCTTCATCTTCTTCTTCTCACAGCTCCCAGGGTGCAGTGGGAGATGGGCCGAAGTGTCTTCAGCTGGGATGGACGCCAAATATGGTCATCTAGCATGGACACCTACTCATTGACACACTCTTTACATTCGTCTATTTTATTGAACATCGATACCATTGATATACCATTAACCACTCCTCATCAAACTAAACTACAAAATACATGCAAAAAAAATAACTTTTTGCGTGTATTTGATGATGGGGAAATAGATTTTTAAGCCAAACATGCAAAATGGCCGAGATGTTTCTTCATGGTGTTAATCTGGGGTTTGTTGAAAGAGAGTCTTGCACATCTAAACTGCGTCAGAGTGTGATAGGACATATATTTACATATCTGGACATCTCAATCTGGGGTGAAACTATTTTTGCTCCTGTTGAGGTAAGCTCCAGTGATGTAAGTGTAGCCCACCCAACTAATTCTGGTACAGAAAGTGATCATCATTATCATCATCATCAACATCATCCTCATCCAATTCATGCAAATTCTCGTCAAACATTCTCCCCAGTCGTCTTTAATGATTGGCCTGCTAAGGCAGAGGGATAACCTAAACATAATTAATTTTAACATGATCTTTTAACCCAGTCACCCAATATAATTGCCGTGAGTGTTTGTGCTTCATGGTTGTCAAAGCCGCAAGCCACTTGTACTGACTTCAGTGTTTGCCGGGAGCGGCATGTCAGATGGGTGATCTTTGCTTTCATCTACCTCACAGCTCCCTGGGGTTACATCATGATGGCACACTTCATGTACTCACCCGACGGCGACATGTGGATTAGTGACAGCGGTTTATCTTTTTTGAGCACTCAGAATGCGTGCCGTGTTATGAGGCCCTTTCAAAAGCAACAAAAGAAAAGGTTTTGATGTGTTTTCTTTGTGTTGTGTTGTTGTGTTACAGTCATTGCTTTTAGATTTGCGTACAAAACACAACTCTTGGAACTGTTTCTGTGCTGCATCGTCCTCTGGTAAATGTACAAAAACATCAACCGTTTGAGTGATGTTCCTCTGAGGAGAACCACCATCATTGAAATAAGCCTTGTCAGAACTCCCAAACGCTACGCTCCTCCTATGAACACGTATCAGTTGTTGTCACCGAGCCAAAGTCATGTGTTGGCTTTCAAACCGCAAGAATAGCAAACTGCCGACATCTGGACACGTACAACAGTCCACAATTCCCCCATTTGACCTCAGCAAAGTCACGCTTTATTCACAAAAGAACATTGTCGCAGAAAGACATGCTACCAACAAGCGTAAACTTTTATCTTTGGCCATTAAGTTGTCAGCATGTTCAACTTAATGTTCTTTCCTACGTCGCTCTGTGTGATTAGTGTGACCTTCTTGGAGGAAGTCATTAGTGAACATTAGGCCTACTGGGTGGAGTAGCGCTAATGGAGGATCGCAAATAAAGCTAATCAGCGAGACTTTCATTGTCGTTAGCTTGAAAGTGGTTAATTTATTGCAGTGTGAAAAGTGCATTAGTTGGTTCCCTCAAAGCAAACTGAAATTAATTTGACAAAACGTTCTTTAGCACCTCTGGGCCAAATGTTTTATTTGCCCCCATTCGGCCTAAGCTTTCGTCAACTATAGCCTCAATGCAGCTGGCTGTTCTTCTTTACTCTTCTTCTTAGCCCTGTTGTATCGCTAACATTTCTGCAACGGTTGTAGCTGCGAATGCAAAACAATGGGAAGCTTCTATATTGAATTAGTTCATCCTTTCACGGCAGCAAAATGTGAAATTGGCTGCCTCCCTGTCACTCCCCCCTGTCAAATGGTTTTTGAGGACAGCTCTTGTGTTTTTTGTTTTATTTCTGCAAATGATATCGGTAGCAGTAACAGTAAACAAGCCGTTATCTCCTACTGCGACCCCCTATCAGCAGAATGAACCCCCGAGTCACTTCCTGCAGACGACAGAAGCTGCAGTGTCGCAGATATAGGGGCTGTCAGTGTAAGAAGTGAAGGCGGTGCCACAGAGATAACCCTGTGTGTGTAATAAACCCTTAAAAGGGCGCAGGAGAAGTCGTGTTAATGTAGCCGCTGACAGGAGAGTTTCCTTAGCAGGATAAAGTTATTTTACTTTGCAGGGGGGGAGGGAAGAAGGGGAAGAGGGGAAAATAGGTGCTCACATTGTAATCATATTGAACTGAAATATCAGTTCAATATTTCAATAATAAAAAAATAATAATACATACCAAAACTTGTATATAATATATTGTATGTATTGTAAATAAAGACGAAAAATAAACGTGAAGAAATCATGAGAGTGAAACCTCACCTATCTGATTGTAATTCTAACTATTTTGATATGAACCACCATCCATCCACCAGTCATATCGCTAACTGCTGGCCCTGGGCCCATTCCACCACAAAATAATCCTTTGTGCTGGCCCTAATCCTGAATGAAGGTGGCCCCCGTCAGCACTGGAGTGGGTTTAAAACACTTTGTAACTTGTTTTGAAAGGTGCGCTGCTGCGCCGCAGTACGAAGGGGGTCAGGTTTATATGGATACCCACAGGATTTACAGCTTTCATCTTAAAATGGGGGACAGGGGAAGGCAGTGGGGGGGGGTCTTTCTGAAGTAGATGGAGTTATGCCCTCAGAAGCAGTGTTACTACTGCTTTCATTTACATAAACACATTTTTAATGGCTGGAATGGTGGATTTCCAGCAATAAGAAGGAGTTGTGCCAGGATTCACTCATGTCATAGATTGAACCATTTAATGCATGAAATGGTAATGGTACGCTCTAGTTTGGGGGTATGGTTCCCCTCTTTTCAGGTGCTCCCTGCTGTAGGATGTAAGGCATGGCATACAGATGTCAGATACAGAATACCAACAGCATACCAACATTTGACAACAGGGAGCCCTATACAATCCCCCATGGGGGTTCAAACAGTTATTATGTATTAGTAGTTGGTTGGTAATGAATTTCAAGAGGTCAAACCTTTTTGTTTGTATGATTGTGTAGTTATTATTATGATATTATAAAAAGTGTGAAGCACTTCAAGAGAGGGAGATAAGCAAAACTAGGGAATCAGAACATATTTGTTAAAGGGAAAACAGGATAATAGGGTGTAAGGGGTGAAGAAAAATGCCGTTCATTGGTGAGATGTGAGGAGATGGAATCTTCCGGACCTTTAAATGGAATCTTCAGTTATTTTATTCTCTTCTTTATATTTCTCAGAGCGACAAGTGACATTTCTCTTCATCAGAAAGTGTTTTTTTGTTTTGTTTATGATATTATATTATATTATGATGTATGTTGAACTTCTTTGCACTCAGAATTATTATTTTTTTTGCATATTTCTTCATTCAATAAATGAATAGATGACTTTCATCATAAAGACATCTAAAGTATTGACATAGAATGCAGATACATAGTGATGCGTTTGGAAACCATGGAGATAAGATGTCTCCCATGTTAGACACAATATGTGACCATTTAATCAAATTCATGTCTGTGTCGTCATGGAAATGCTATAAATAATTAAGCATCGCCACCTTGCAGAAACAATTGTATCACAATCAATAATATCACAAACAAAGTGAACTTGCCCTGACCAATGTGAATATGTTTGGAAAACAGAAGCATCTGCTAAGCTGCAGTGGCTAACCTCATGTTATTAAAATGATAGAAAATGGTAGACAAGATAACATCTACCTGGTTGGATTTTACTAGCTATGTTCTTGTCTTCTCTTATGGTTTATTACAATTCATTCTTCATTGGGTGCCAAACAGTTAGCTTCTAGTCTGATGTCTCCAGTTGAGACTATAACCCTCCCCCACCACCACCACCACCAACAGTTGGTGTTGAGTTCCCGGCTGTTTGCGATACCTATCCGATAAGGCCCTTATAACAGGATTTGTTTACCACCGGCTCACCTAGACTTGTTTAAACCTCTTCCTCTGCTTTCTTTTCCTGGCAGGGGAAGCCAGATGTTTTGGGAATTGTGGCTCTTTGGTTACCCCCCAGGAGTGAGTATGCCTCATATTCCCGGTTTACTTCGCAGTTATGCCAAAGAAACGCTAGTTGACTGAGGAGACTGGATAATATGCTGGGCTGTCATTACAAACACAGACTAGGGGTATCATATCGGGTTATTCAGGAGCTGATGGCAAAGATAACAAATATCATCACTGCGCTGCTAGAAATGTATTGTGTTTCACAGGAGTCATGGGGGGAGGGAAAGTCTGTCTAACCTAAACACTTGCACTGCTTATACAGTGGCCTCAATGCATCAACCTATGTGGGGATGTTGAATCACCCAGAAACTTACCTCAACACAATTCATGGGTCCTTACTTTTCTCTTTCACCCTTTTCTCACAAATTATGACAATGTACCAATAGACCTCACACCAATAGACCTCATACCAGTAGACCTTGTACCAGTAGACCTCATACCAGTAGACCTTTTACCAAAAGACCCTGCACCGCTAGACTTCGACTACTGTACCAGTAGGCCTTGTACCAGTAGACCTTGTACCTGTAAACCTCATACCAGTAGACTCTGTACTAGTAGACCTTGTACCAGTAGACCTTGTACCCATAGACCTTGTACCCGTAGACCTTGTGCCTGTAGACCTCCTACCATTAGACTCTGAACTAGTAGACCTTGTACCTGCATACCTTGTACCAGAAGAGCCTGTACCAGTAGACCTTGTAGCAGTAGAACTTGTACCGGTAGACCTTGTAGCAGTAGAACTTGTACCCGTAGACCCTGTACCAGTAAACCTTGTAGCAGTAGCCCCTCTTCCAGTAGACCCTGTTCCAGTAGACCTTGTACGTCACACCATCCACCAGGTCCTTCTAATCTTAAATCACAGGTTTTCTGTCTGGCTGTCAGACATGTTATTGTCTACACAGGTATACCTTTATTCTCTCCAGGCTGCCCACGAGCTAACCCTTACCCTGTCCCACCAGCATATAAGCTCTCTAGGTATGTGGAGTATTTGCCACAGAAATACAAAGCATAGTATAAAAATATCCTCATGGAATGTAGATTAGGATATTCTGTACATTAAATATAAAGACATTTAAGTGGTAAATGTAGACCAATTTTTTTTAACAGCATGATAATGATATAATGTCTTTTAATAAGAACATGAAGACTATGTTTGGACAATTTTGTTTGTTTGACATGGCAATTGCATTTCATGAAACTGTAATTCATAGTACTTAAATAGTAATTAAATTGTTTTTTTGTATTGCAGTAATCTTACGCCCATTGTGGGACAGTCCTCTTCAACACACATGTTTGTGCAAGGGCTAGCTTACGTGTACATGCATACTTGCATGCAAGTATGTAAGTATGTAAGTATGTATGTTGGAGTAAACCCCTCCTTGACATGGTGTGCGATAGAGAGAATGTGAATAATATTTACCATGACTTAACCCAATTCAAAGCAGTAAGAAAAAGCATGAACAGAATAGAAAAGCAGAGAGAGAGAGAGAGAGAGAGAGAGAGAGAGAGAGAGAGAGAGAGAGAGAGAGAGAGAGAGAGAGAGAG
>JAOPJO010000097.1:13413428-13436409 GCA_027123675.1 Molva macrophthalma
TATGGACCAAACTCTCTGAGGAATGTTTCCAGTACCTTGTTGAATCTATGCCACGAAGGATTAAGGCAGTTCTGAAGACAAAAGGGGGTCCAACCCGGTACTAGCAAGGTGTACCTAATAAAGTGGCCGGTGAGTGTATATATATATATATATCAAATGTCATTGGTATCAACAACCAAACATGCATGCAAAAAAAACAAAACGATATATAATCGTATAATCTTATATAGAATAGTAACAACGTTGATATCTTCCTTTTTTATTTTGATCATCTCCTTTATTATTACAAAGCAAATGATGAAATATGACTTCCCGTTAGTAAGAAGATGGGGTAAGAAGATGGGGCCATGGACAGAGAGAGACGACATGGACAGTATGTTGGCTGGATTTCCCGTGAACATGATGTTCTGTGTGTGAGAAGAGAATGAGGGGAGAGGAGAGGATATGAGAAGAGAAGAGACAAGAAGGAGTTTTCTTTTTTCTTTTTTTGATGTTGTCATTTCAGTCTCCTTATTACCCAGTGGAGAAAGACAGAAAAAGAAGTAACAACACATGATGCATCATTTCAAACAACAACCTTTTGAGATTCCATCACATCAAAAGTACACACATTCTCATGCCAAAGTACACACACACACACACACACACACACACACACACATACACATACACAAAGACACACACACATGCGTGCACAAACACACACACACACACACAGAAAATGGAACATTCAGGCAATTGCCTTTGCCGCAATTACCATTCTGGTAGCAAACCATCTACTACTCCACCCCTTCGTGTAAATGTCAACTATATGTTATGAGCTGCCGTGTACATCTGGGATATTTTAAGTGACCCCTTTTGGATAAGCTGGTTGTGCAATCGCTGACCGACGACGTGATTCTGTGAGCCACTGTGGCATTATTTAGGAGGATGGGGCGGATAGGGCCAGAGCAAACGCAACAGGAAGTCAAATAAGCTGGGCCTCAAGATGTGCATTGCAACGCATAGAGTTTCCTACTGTAAGCAGGGGGGAGTCTTCTACAAGAGCCTTCTTCACACAGGGTGCAAGGGGGACTAAGCTAACTTTCAGTTGGACTGTATAAGCACTGCTGCGCTGTGAGCTACTTTTAAACCCACCGTTGGCCACACTGTTGATATGGTGTATTTAGGTTAGAGACCTTACACGTTGCATAAAGTCTACACAGTGCGACCTATACAACATCTACGTACATCAAACCACTGAGGGGTACATTGTTTAGAAGCACTTTAGTTTTCATGGGTCTATCTTGGCTAATGACGATAGGTATAGCAGTGATACTGATATATGGATGTTGTTTTATAGAGAAACATTTGGTAAAGAGGCAATCCATTCGACATCATCAGTTGTCTTTCATTAACTACAAAGGAACTACGCAGCTGGTCTCTGAAATGATCACAAGTGCCACAATTCCAATTGTAGATTTATCTTCTTCTTCTGCAAAATACATAGACCGTTGAGACCATTTCCATCTATTCTCTTCTTTCTTTTTTGTGGCTTCCGTCATCATGGTGTGTTTACATCATGTTTAATCATCAGAAAGGTCAACCTTTCATCAGCCCTAGGCTACTGACCTGATGAGATATGTATACGCCACATTCCTCACTGGCCTTACCTGGGTAATCTGATCTCTAACTGCACAAATTGTTCCAACACACTGAATGTCACTGACGTTTGTGTGTGTGTTTATGTGTGCATCTTTGTGTGTGTGTGTGTGTGTTTGTGTGTGTGTGGTGTGTGTGTGTGTGTGTGTGTGTGTGCGCGCGCCTGTGTGTGACTGTGTGTGTGTGTGTGAGTATGCTTGTGTGTGTGTGTGTGTGCACGATTGTGTGTGTGAGTGCGAAATTGTGTGTGTGCGTGTGTGTGCGCTTGTGTATGTGTGCGTTTGTGCTTGTGTGTTTGTATATGTTTGCGCCTGTGTGTGTGTGTGTGTGTGTGTGTGTGTGTGTGTGTGTGCGTGTGTGCATGTGCATGTGTGTTTGTGTGCGCACGTGTGTGTGAGTCTAAGAGAATGTGTAATTTGTCCTTAACCCACAGTGAAGGGTAAAATGTACAAAGATAGAAAGCTTATCAGTGAAAAAAGAAAACACATCTCTTTTCATGGCAAGGGAGGTAGGTTCTACTTTATTATGGCCATTGGTGACTTTCAAACCATTTGACTTGACAGGTTGAGTATTGCTGAGTAATGTGTATGTGTCTGTAGGCACGTGTTTCTGTGTGGAGGGTCAGCAGGCATTCTGTGGGAGTGCATGATGGACTTAACCTCAATGTACAGAGAGGCATCTAAAGGCTGACTTTGACAGAAGAGGTTCTGGACATGTGTGCATCAGATGGCTGTGTTAACTCGCAGTAGTAGTTCTTATCCTAACAACATAACACAGCCACCCGCCATTTGAGGGGAGGAGCTTCCCACATATTTCTGCATTGGGGTAGACAGCTGAAACAACCATTGTCATATTTATCAGAGGCGTGACTACTGATACGTGGTCACTTACTGCTAAAGAAGTATGCGGCGATACAACGACAGAATGTTTAGACATTGAGAAAATGTGCTCATACACTATAGCACACATTCTTGGTTGTCATACAGTATTAGTTAACGAAGTTGAATTTTGACGTACCAATCCCAGTCAGTTAAGTTGACTGAAGAGGCAATAATAGACCCAATTATGAGAGAAGGACGCCTGTTATCCCATGTCAAACTGTTTTACAATTTGCTATTTTGCCATTAAATGTGCAGAGATTTTGAAGGAATGTAAGCCTGTAAGGCATTTGGTCTCTGTGTGCTACCTTTCCCTTTCCACATTTGTCCACTCCATATGGGAGGGTTTGGCATGTGGTGGAAATATGAAGCATCAACAATGAATTTCCTTTTTTCTTGAACTGATTACTTGTCAGGGAAAGATGTGGCACCAACACACCTGTCTTTTTAACTCTGTCAGTCAGTCATTCACTTTCTCACATCACACACACACACACACACACACCCACATAGATGCATGCACACACAAACACAGACACACGCACACACACAAGCACGCACACACCCCGAATAGGATGAGACGTTGACGGGACAAAAGTTACAATCTGTGCCATCTAATTCCTCCCCCTGGCTATTCAGTCAATATAAATCCACAGCTGTTTTACATTTTTTCCTTAAATCTCAGTTGAGTCACTCACACCACAGCCTGATATTTTTGTAAAATGGCCAGTGATTCACGTGATGACCAGGTGTGCCCAATTATTCCCTATTCAGATTTGAAGGGTGAGCGAGAGAGTAACAGAGAGCTTGTTTAGAGTCCAAGCTTGTTTAGAGCAGCTTCAGTGGGCGAGAGCATCGGAAGCTTGATACACAGGGCCATGGAATGTTTGTGGGTGATTATAACATTGTTGTTTGAGCTGCAAGCCCAGATTCGGGTGTTTTTGTTTGGATTATGGCGACAACACTGTTTCTGTGTCAGCACTGTTCCCTTACTGCACTTAACTCAAGATAATACAATTTGTTACAACTATGAAATAAAATTGAATCCAAGAATAGAATAATAGTCAACAAATGTAATTATACATCTTTTCTGTAGTCAATGATGTGTTGGGTAATGGGTAATCATAATGATATTGATAATCAAGTTAACTTTATTGCTGTGTTGCTAATTACCTATCTTGACAATGATGCAGGCATGTTTGGCATTTCGAAACAACTTAAACCAATCGTAGGTTAATCTGAAATTTGCATTGCTTTTACAGACATTCCTTGATGGGTATTTTCCGTTTTAAGCCATGGAGGAATTCTCATGATCATGAAGTGTTGAGGACATACTCACAGTGCTCACTCAAATGAGCACATAACAAAATTCACACATTCACATGCATACAATATACAAATGTGCATGAGCAAAAATATACACATAGTCTAGCCAAACATTTTCTATGCATGTGTGTTCACGTGCGCATGCATAAGTGCAAGAATCACTGGTTGCATTTTGGCCCTGTCACATCTCGCCATGCTTATTGAGTTATGTGTTTATTGTCTCAACGTTTCCTGTTGCACCTTGTCTTACTCACATCTCCTCTCGTTTCAGATACTTCACTCTCTGCCCTTGTGTTTCCCGCCTCTGTGATTGTCCTCCCTCACCTTGAGTGTCTTCACCTGTCCCTCATTATCTTTCCCCTCCTACTGTATTTAGTCAGCGTGTTTCCCTCCCTCTGTGCCAGTTTGTCTTTGTTCCTCAAATGTTTTGCCTTCTCCCTGCCGGATTTGTTGCGCCTGATCATCAATCTGATAACCCGTGTACCGACCCCTACCAGTAAAGACAACTCTTGTTATCCAGACTTTTTGCTTCTGAGTCGTGCTTTTGATTTCTACTTCCTGTGGTTCCACCAGCGGTTACAGGCCCTGCGTCTCATCTGCCTGAAGTGTGCAGGGCCACCCTTGCATATCTCCAAAGGGTTATTATGATCCGGGGTTGTGAAATTTCCCGCCCCCCCAGAGTTAAGGGGTTAAAGGAGGAGGATCGACACTCTTACACACTACTCACACACTTCTCAGACACTTTCTTTTAGTCTCCAGAAGAAGGCTAATGAGGAGGTCAGATCCCCGGCCCTGGGCCAAGTCACCTCCTACTAGACCAGCCGGTGTGTGTGCAGACCTCAACGTATCGCTCGGCTTGATTCCACTTAGAGGCGGCTGCTACATTCACAATTGAATGATCGCTGAGCCTAAGTGGCTGTTAAGTGCGGGGGAACCCCCACTATTGTTTGACTTCACTGTGGTGGGCTGAGACCCCCTGTCCTGAAGTGTTGGAACACATGGTGTCAAGTGACAGGTCAATGTGGAGGTTCAAGTAGTCGGAAACCTGCATGGCTCACCCACTAAATGGCGACAGACAGAATTATGATGAGCTCCTTCATGTCATGACAAATCACATGTTTCAGAGTTCAACCAGTCACAAATCACAGTATGTATGACCCCCTGCCCAACCTCATTAGACTATATCGTACACATTGCCCCCTGGACATGCACACATTTCCTCAAACGAGCATGAATCTTGAATGAAGTCCTAAAGCTACCAGTTGAGCAACAGGTTTTGTTTGCTTGTCTTTAGGCATACTGGTATTATGGTGGTTTTGGTGCGTTGATGCAAAGGGTCGGTATGGCGGGGGTCTTGCCAAGAACAATTGAGAGCATGGAACCAGCTCAGGACCCTTGGCACTGTCCAATGAAAATGTCTGTTGAGGCTTTGGGTGTCAAGTTTAGTGTAAACATGGCTTCTCTCTCTTGACAGGAAGAGAGGTGAGGCTGCTATTTCCTGTCAATTACACATACGGATTTGTGAGGAAGCAAAATTGATTTTTAAAGACCTCCAGGCCAAGACATATAATATAGAGTAAGCCTAATTGACTTTAAATGTTATAAAAATAAGACAAAGTTGGTTGCATTTGTGCAGAAGAAAAGGTTATGGTTGTGGAATATAGTGCGAGAGTCCGATTTCATTATTTTGTACATGCTTGAACCAAGAACAAATGCCACTCTATAGGCTACTCGATTTTAAGGTTCGATTTTAGGATCACTTATTATTTGCCAGGCAGGATTGCATCACAGCCAACTTTACAGCAGACTTTATGGGGCAAGATTTAAGAGTCCAACACATTGCAAACATATTTAGTTATCACAGCTTGGCATTCTAGAACAGTTGATCTAGATCTACGTTTATTATTATTATATGTGTTGTAAGTATTATTTTCTACTTTAAATGCCAACTATTAATTGTAAAATAAAAAATAAAAATCATCATTGGCCGGAAAGGGAAAAAATGGCGGTGCCCATGGAAAGTTTAGTTATCTAGGGAGAAATCAAAACTTTTTTCATTTGAAATAGACTAAATAACGAGGTTAAAGGATGAACAGAAATCTGCATGGAAGGGTTTCGTAGAGGAAAATATGCGATGTTTTTGCTCTACTTCCAACCAGATTCGACAATAGCGAAAAGAACAAGTCCCTATGATTGGCTGTTTTTTTAATAAGGTAAGCTCCCGCCCATATTTGTGAATCGATACAGGGAACAGCGGAAGTCAACGGCGAGAGACAAATAATTGTGTAATCCTGTTTGAAATGTACCATGAATATTTAAAAGATCATTTTGCAAGGACTTAGGCTCTCTATTATTGCCCAGAGCTATTTAGAGAGGCTGTGTTGGCCCTGTTACTGCCCAGTGCCAAACCGAACGCAGTGAATATCAGGGTGGTATCACTATAATGATATCATATGGTGGACAAATGAACAACCCGTGGAACGATAAAGACCCATGACAATAAAAACCTGCAGAATATCTTTCAACGTTTGCCCTATCCGACAGTGAGCCTTTCAGGTTCGCTCCTTGCATTGGTTTTCTCTGAACAGACTGAAAAGAAGAATGGGTACTGTGGCTCCTCAGGGACCGAGGCCTTGACTGTCCTGTTGTAAAACTGTGTGTAAAAACCCGATTCAGACCACCGAATCCTCCAGCTACCGGGCAGCAAGACGTCAATCCAGACCCCAGCAAGATGTACAGCGGCCACAGAGATTTGTTGCCATCTAGTGGACGTAATTTAGAACATTTAGGAATAACCTAAGTAGATAGCTGTTTACCCTGACCTGGCCCTTTAAGTACTATACATTCACATGGTTTCCCATTGTGATCCTGAGGCTTTAAAATAATCGGGGTTGCAGGGCACCTTTGAATATGGGCATAAAGCAGTCATGCCGAAGGAACCACAAGGTTATTCTCACAGAGGAAACCTCTACATATACAGAGAGAGAACGACAAGGCATGTCTTTTCTTGACATCGTCTCCCCTGAGTCCCAGGCAGTGCCGAGGTCACCGCCATCTCTTTGCAATCAACAAAAATTTGAAGACATTTTTGTTTCAATATTAGAACTGAATGACGAGCACCTGTTGCTTCCAAATAAAAGGTTTATTTTTCTCTTGGTGAACGGCAACACTAATGACTTCAGATACCACAATGAGTTTTAGACGGACTACAATAATTAGATTGGGGCGTACTTCTCTGCTGGCTTTGAATCAACTTCTGTTTGCGCCTGTTAGCGCGTTCTTCTCATATTTTTCAATGTTTTACACACAACAAAATTATAATTGTATCATTATTTACCATAAAATAGAATATAATTGAGATTGGTATTAATTACAATATAGGAATGCCAAATATTTGCGTCATTACCAGGCCTCCATTAGCCTTAATGAATGGTTCATATTAAACATCTTTGAAGGAACAATGATCTACACATGCCTGTTTGCCAGTCTTGTAGCCTCCTTCATCATTGGGGTTGGATTTAAGGAGGTAGAAACTTTAGGTCTAACGTTATAAAGATAGTTAGTAGTAGTAGTAATAATATAAAATGTTCTGTAATCACCGATTACAATTGTGTTGTTGTTGTTACAGCCCAAATGTTTTATTTTATTGACATTCATCAAATCACAACTCAACAACAAACAATTCAACGAGTGTCTGTAGATACCTTGATTCGCATAAACAATGAACAATTCAATCAAATGAAGAAATTAATGATGGTGGCTCGAGAGAGACTAAATTGATTAAATTAATTGATGCTGTGGTGTTGACTGGCTTTTAGAGATATATTATTAGGACACTAGATGGCGCACGAGTGTTTGATATTTTTGAACAGTTATTCTGACCACTAGTTGTCGCTATGGTCTGTTTTAAATGTGAAAATATAAATCCCATAATGCTTGCGGGCTCCCGGTGTATTCATTTGAATGGTAACTCTGACGAGCTATCAAACTAGCATGTGTGAGAAATACACCAACTAGTTGAGTTTGCGTTAACCAAACTTATAATTTTGTAGATACTACTGAAAACCTGCAAGGCGCTTTTCAAAATGAAACGGTTAGTATTCATTCAAAGTCATCCATTATAATTTCTAGTCAATGGTTTCCAGGCGTATATGTAAGTTTGACAGCTAACTTGTGTAGCTTTCATTAGCGGCCCAGGCCAGCTTTCCTCTTGCTTATGGATCGTGTACTGTACATACTCTCGATTAGCTCTGGTATTAAGCTAACGTTTAGCTGTTCAGTGTAACCCAGGATAACGCAGTGCAGTGTTGCACTTAAGATGTCTACTCGTAAGCACGTCAACACGATATAGCAAATTAATCGGCCGACCCAGGATGTAAAGTATTTGCTTTCCCTAGCTACTTGCAGGCTAATGTTTGCCTCGTAAACATAGCCCACGCCTTGTTAACCAAACAGTTGTTGGTTTATATATGAACTACTGCTTTGACGATTTTAGGCAAGGATAAAAACAATGTTTTAACTTTAAAGGTTAAAGCTAAACGCATACTAAATGTACTGATCCGAAATTAAGTTTTATGACACTCCATGCTAAGTTGTATGACTAATGTGGTTAACTACTTTCCTTAACCTTGGTTGTTTGCGTTACAGTGTCCCTCATTATGGCCGCTGGAGATTATGATGAGAGGGTGCGCCAATGTCATGCTATAAACCACAACATACGTGATGGCCATTTGCGACCCAATCTGCATCTTGATGTTAAGCAAAACATGAAGCAGGTGGGTGTGTCAAGTATACCGTCATATCAGGTTGTGTTAACGACTCAATCAAGTTGACCATGTCCATGGCTTTATTCCCTATCCTTTTGTTTTAGGTGGATTTTTTAAATAAGGAAGCGTTAGATAAAGAGAGGTGAGTTACTGATCCACTTCCATAGGGATCATTTGACCATCATGACCACTATCTTCATTCAATAGATAATCACTTCCACCAAGTCACCTAATCATACTCCTATGCACTATGGCGGTGACACTGAATTCTTTATTCTCCTTGTACGCCACCAAGCCTGAAAAATAGCCTTTTGTGGGAGTGCTCTCACCCCTTAAAAGTGTGCCAGTATGCTAACGCCTAACATATGGGTTCATATTTATTAAACCTAAACAAGCCATTGTGAGCTTGCTTTGCTTGTAGCATTGGAGGTGGTTGTCCCTCAAATGTATATAATAATAATAATAATAATAATAATAATAATGAACTCGCCTATGTGTATATAATGGCCTTTCATCACCATGGCGCTTATCTATACAGATGAGCCTCCTCAGACATTGGCTCTCTTTTGTTCAGCGTTGCTACCAGATATTACGCATGTCATCGCAAAGCACCTTGAAGTCTTCATTATCACATACTGTGGTGCCAGTTGTTCGTTTGTGCATTTTCATTTACAAAGCAAGTGATTAACTTTCCTTTCACTTGTCGGCAGATATCAAGTGAATCACAGGGGATTTGGACGAGGCAAAGCAAAGCGAGTGTCGCCGGTAAAACGCAAAGGACTTCCATTAACAGGGGGCAGCCTGAAACTGCGGTGCCAAGCCTCACCAGCAGCAGGCCAGGCCTGTGACTCTGGCATGGCCAACAAGGAGAATGAGCTGGCCTCCTCTGAAGACATGTGGGGCGTTCACTACAACGACAAATGTGGCCACCCACTGACCTCTGGAGAGGCTTCCAAGATGGCAGGGGTAGGCTCCAAATGCAGCGATGCCATGGCTCAGGTAAGGATACAAACCTGCCTCTGTGTTCCCAGGAATTGTGGGAACACGATTGCCGATGTCAAATTACTGAATTGTTTTGAAATCACCATGTCCGCTTGTTTGTTTTGGCAGCTATCAAAGGACCATGAAGCAATGTCTCATGTACTGTTTGGAAGGAATCTCCGCTTGAATGTAGCTTTAACACTTTGGCGGCGAAACGCCAGCGAATTTGTGGCTTACCTGATCAGGTATTTTAAATATTCACTCTATATGTATACACTTGGTTCTTTGGGATTGTTTTGTAGACAATTATTGTATTTGTGTCCTGGCAACCAAGACATTGATATGTTTGGATGTCTTCATACAAATGGGAAATTGTATTTGTCTGTCGTATTTCTAGAGGATATCTTTCCCTAATCTGTGGTGCTTGTGCTGACACAGATCATGTATCACTTTTTACATGCACACATTAATGTTTGTATTGTATCATTGTTTCAGAATTCAAGACCCCGGCGTGCTTCTTGACTGCCTACCTATCTTAACTAAAAAGTACGTCTGGAGTTTGGCATTTTTATACATTTTATAATAACATAATAACATTTTATATAATATTTTATAATTGAGTTTAGTCGTGTTATTTAACGTCTTGATAACATTAAGATCGCCATCCATATAAGGCAACTTCCTCAGTAACTGCGGGGCATGGCCTAACGTCGTCAACCCAACTACCCAGGCTGCTGTCAGCAGGCAGCTGACAAAGGAAATAAAAACATATTGCTGACTTCCCCAGATTGTTTAGGATTAAAGCATTTCATCTTGGATTGTCTTTTGCCTCCAATATAGCAATTTGACAGCAGAATTTAAACATTTCCTTTTGTGGATTTTAACCCTCACTATAACTTTTTCACAGTAGCCAAACTTTCTGTTTAAAATAGTTGGTGTCAAAATAGCAAGGAAGAGTAGTAACTAGCAGGAATTGTTTCTCTTTGAATCAATTTGGTCTATGGAGAAAAAGGTAAGCCAGAAAACACCCAAGTGATGGCTGCAGTGAAAGGTTGAGTGCAGGTTTAACTCGATAATACAAGTTATGCCTTTTTTTTGTTCCATTGCCAAATACTTTTATCTTCACTAACACATCAAGATGTGAGCCCAAAACCTGTTCATCATTGATTTTATTTTTTGCAGCCTTCAAGACGAAGCAATGTGTATATCGCTTGGCTGCTGTGTGGATATCTTACCGCAGGTCAAAGTGATTCTTGCCAGTACATATGAGGAGTAAGTGGTTGTATTGTGTTTCTATTGTGTTTTCAGTAAACACATCTCCCTCATTTTTGAATTGAATGTTTTCATGAAGCTGCATGGTTTTTCTGTCTGCGTCCCCCAGGCACTTAATCATTGGTTTACACTGGGTTCAATCAGTCATCAGGAAATGGCTGCCGGAACTTTCCACAAGTGGCAAAAGCCTGCCAAGCAGTTGTTCAGAAGAGAGGTGGGCACTCGCTCAAAGAGCAACACATTATACAATGGAAATGCTTGTCCGGTTTAATGGGACACATTTTCTCCTCATTTTGACAATATTAATGTATTGTTTACAATTGGAACAATATTTAACATGGTCGAAATTACATTTAGTGCGAGTTAAAAGTGGTGTAGGAAAGGACCTATTGTGTGTTTTACTGTCTGATTAACCATGTTTAAGATGCATTTAAACTTCAGGTTCTTGGTAGAACAGTTTATTAAATCCTGAGCCACACAATCCGGTAACCAGCTTTGTTTAAATGACCTTGTAAGAGAACCAGAGGATGGTCTACTCAAGTCGCTGTCTGGCCTGTTCTTTTTTTGTTTTGTTTTTTTGTCAGGGTAATCAACTTAGATTGTGGAATAAAAAAAAGTCTGATTTGATTTGTGGTCGCAGGAACGTTGAAGTCCTGAAGCAGCAGCTGAAGGACTTGTGGCAGGAGGGAGCCCGGTTATGTTCAGTCCCAGGAACCACAGGGGAGATGGCAAAGGTGAACTCTCATGTACTCTGTGATTATTTAATGATGGTCTATCTAGGTCACAGGGTTGTTACTTAAATCCCTCAAAAATGTTATGTCATCAAATGTGAAATGTCCAACCTTCCCTTGTCGGGACATGAAGGTGTTCTTTAATTTGTGTTTTTGAATACATTTCTTGAATGGAACCATGGTTCCATTTGAAACTGCTTTGGTCTGTGTAGAGGGTCTTAGAGGGTCAGCATCTTTTTGTTTGTTTGTTTTAAACATGCTAATGTATTTTAGGATCGTCAACATGGTAATCTATGCCACTTTGTCACTGCTTCTCAAATGAGACCCTCATTTAGAATAAAACGGGAGTAAAAACCTATGTTTTTGCCCGTCTCCGCCAACCAGTTTGTGTGCATTCTACTCTGCTCCGTTCTCAAGTTACGCTCCTTTTGGTGACTTCAAAGTACCTTTTTCGGGGCACATCGACGTCCCGACAAGGGACACCGGCGGCGAGGTGTGCGCAGATGTGTGGAGCTCTGTCTGGGCAGCGGTTGATTTTGATGTCTGCGTCCGAGGGTTAAGCTTCTCGCACACTTATAAGTATCGAGCAACAGTGTGTGTGGATGTGTTGCGCGCCGTATGGTCAGTGGTTTATTATGATGTCCGCGTCTGAGAGAGGGTTAAGCATCTCGGGCACTTTTAGTACAATGCCACGGCTCGCTACGCATTTCATATACAACATAGCTCATTCTAACACAAAGTATCACAAAGTAGGTGTGGGTTGTAACCATGGGATAACACGCCCCCGCCTCCTTCCTAGAACTCTTGGCACATAACTTTTTTTTTTTTCTTTTATCTCATAGTGTGCGAATTTGAGCTGGAATGGGGTTCACCTACACTTTTTAAGTGTAAAGAAGCTTTAAACTCAACCTAAAAAGAAAGTTTATATGAATTGTGTTTTTGTCTTTGCCTGTCTTCAAGCACTCTTTCATTAAGCATGTCATTGCGTTTCAGGTCATCGAGTCGAGCCTCTCTCACCTCCGCTGACGGCTCTGGACGGCACAACGAGGGCGGGACCACTGCTGCAATCCACGCGGTCACGGCACACTGGGCCAATTAGGAAAGTGGGAGAACTGGACGGGTGCAATCTGTCACTCCAACGTCTTGCATGAACCATGCAGGTCATGCAGCTCCCTCATTTAGAGCCAGAGACACTAAAGGAGGGTGCAAACAGCCTCCCTGCCAAAAGCCTCACACACAGAACAGGAAATGACTGCTTCACATTGAAGTGGATTGTCTTTTTTTTTTTTTTTTTTTTTAAGGGGCATTAAACGGACCTTCCTCCTCGTAGGTCTAGTTCGCTCTATCTAGTGCCGAAATGCTCCTTATCACACCGCTTGAAGCGCAACTACACCCGCATGGATGGATGTGACGACCCCCACTGTTGTGTTTTGCACCTGGACTCTTGAAGTTTAATCAAGAACTTGACACTGCAGCAGTCTTAAGTTATTAGGGTTTTATTTTTCTTTTATCATTGCCTTACTATGACAATTGACTGTACAAAATAAAAAATTTAACCAAATATGTCTTCGATATTTTGTTCGAAGTTTCTTTCATTGTGGTTGGAGGATTTGTAATTTTCTAACATCCAGATCCAGAAGATATTTATTTAAATTCATTCAAATACATTTCCTTAAATGTTTTAGAATTGATCAAGGGTTTAATTTTATAACTTGTACTTGTCATAAATTATGGATGTGAAATTGATTGCTTAGAAGTAATATTAATGTTACATTAACCAGTGTATTATTACTTTTCGTTTCACGTAGTTTTTATTTCCAGAAATGACTGAACTACTCTGTTAATGCTTGTGACTTTATACAGACTAATTTTTCAAACTCTGCGTAACACAAGAGGAGGCGGAGGAATGCCATAACACTGGTTGTCAATAAAGTTCATTTTAAAACGTGACGTCATTATTTTCAGCGGAGACAGCTGCTTCCCGTAATCAAATCGTGACTATTCTTACATGTTTTAGTAACGTTAAAACGATTTCAGTAACTCATAGATATGTTAAAAATGAGTGAATTAACGCGGGTTTTGTTTTTTATACAAGCATATTTGGTTTTGGCGTGGTGTTTTAACGATATGGAAACGGGGCCTAGTATGGGTTTATCTACACTGCCAAATGGCGATCGTTTTAAAATCGAGGGAAGAGCAATAGTTCCTGGGGTGAGAACACAGGATTGGATTTCGAAAGCCCGTGTTCTTGTGGAAGGGGAAGAATTCGTGGGCTTTTTGAGGTGAGACGGCAAGAAAATGCTAATACTTGTAGATAACGCTAGCTAGCCGGTTTAGCTAGCATCAGCTCAGCCATAGAAACAGCGCTAGGTAACCCTCTGCTTACCACTAACGTTCAATGTAGCGCTGTAACCTCTTTTACTAACGTTACTAGACATGGTTTCTTACAACACGTAGCAACGTTATAGGACAACCACACGTTTCGACATATAATTATATTATATATATATTCAACATGTTGTGTCGAATGTATAACGTTAGGCCTAGCTTATGTTCGCTTGCTTACTGAGCGTATCAAGATGTTATATTGCATAGCACTTCAATATAACATCACAATTATTTCAGTTCTATACAGCTACTTATTAGAGAGCAACCTTGCTCTTTCTTGATAAATGTATTTGTATAACTTGCAACTGCTAGAATTATACATTGGGAGAGGTTGAATGTTGTGGTGCAGAAAGTACCTTCCTTTTTACCCAGATGGAAACCAAAGCATTTGTATTGCTGACCAAGGTACCGATGTCGATTAAACAAATGGCACAGAAATAACCATAACAAACCAATAATATTTTCCCCTTCCTGTTTATTCACCCATTTGTTTTAGAACTGATGGAAGTTTTGCGGTAAATGATGTTCCTTCAGGGTCCTATGTTGTGGAAGTTGTAACACCAGCATACAAATTTGATCCAGTGCGAGTCGATATCACATCCAAAGGAAAAATGAGGTATTCAGAGCTATAGGGTTGACACTTTCAGAATTGAGTGCAATTTTGTCAACTGTCAGCAATACATAATTTATTAAGATATGCTTGAAATCAGCTCATTATCAAACCATCTTTCATTCTTCACAGGGCACGTCTTGTGAACCACATCAAGACTTCAGAGGTGATCCGAATGCCTTACCCTCTCCAGATCAGATCTCCAGGCCCAAATATTTACTTCACAAAGAGAGAGACCTGGGGCTGGACTGACTTTCTCATGAATCCCATGGTAACTACTTTGTGATCACTAATAAGCTTAATCTACCTTAGTTATTTACAAAATGAAAGTGAGACCACCAGAGAAAAAGGAAGTATTTGTAATTGTAAGCACTTCCAAAAATGTTTACCCTCGTTTCCTATCAGGAAATGTTCACAACTTATCTTAAATGATTGTCAGATTCTAACATAATACATTCATTTCAAATACGCACCTGGAGGGCAGAAAAGGCTATACTGCATGGTACCTAGGAAATCTTGTAAAATAACCTTGCTCAAGCTTCCTCCATTATTTTTTCTGCTGTCCTGTAACCCCTGTAACCTCCAAAGTGTGGGTGTGTGTGTGAGAGCTTTCGAGCAGTGTTACTGTGCATTCACACCAAAAGCGAAGCGAATATTCTACCCGCATACTTGCGTGAGCACACAAGTTTGATCGCGCGTCAACGCCGTCGTTTATGGGTTTATAATATCATCCGGAGCCGACACAGCTTTTGGCCGTGATATTCTAGAGCTCCGGGAGTCCGCAAATGGCATTAATTACTTTCTCCTCCATTTTGCGGTTCAATCTGGACTTCAGGGAGTGAACGCTGATAGGCTGTCACGACAAAGCATCAGCAAAATTTGTGGGAAAGTTCAAATATTGAAACTCGAGCGAAGTGTTCACGCGAGTAGAATCCCGTGAGTCTGCGTGAACCAGGTTGTTTGCGCCGCGCCATTCATCCATTCGCGCCGGCGGACAATTCATCTATCGCTGTCTTTGAATTGACCTTGTATGTAATCGCGCCGCTCCTTCGTTTTTGGTGTGAACACACCTTTAAGATGACAAAAGAGTTCATTACCTATAGTTTGTGATGTTTTTTTTCTTTGGAATGATATTATTAATGGTTCCCCTCGTAGGTGATGATGATGGTTCTACCCCTGCTGATCATCGTCCTGCTGCCCAAGGTCGTCAACACCAATGACCCAGAGATGAGAAAGGTGAAACCCCATCCATGGTTCAAACCACCTACATGTGCGATTAGCTTTTGTGCAAAACATTACATTTAATCATTAAGCGGCCGCTTTTATCCAAAGGGCTGCTGAAAACAATCAAAGCATTCAGGCAAAATTCAGAATAGCTACAAAAAGTGTATAGTGTAGCACAACCTATATTTACACATATTTAAACAAATTAGTCTAATTAAAAAAAAGAACACTGGCACATTTTTAATTTTACATGAATCATGTACTCATGCTATAAGTCACCCCTTTGTTCAAGTAATCTTAACTGACTGAATATATTTACAAATATAATGTATATTTATGACTACATACATTGGCCTCAACTCATTGCCCTACCATTTGTATCCTGTTTTCTATTTTACATGTAATTGTATTTATTCATGTGGTTATGTATGTTATTGTAATAACTGCCTCAATGCTTTTGTGACTGCTTTGATGGTATTGTAAATTAATAATTACATGTACAAGTTTATTTTTGTGTGCAATTTTTTTTTCACGTTAATACCAGGCACATATGCCACAGTACAGCAGTTGAATCCGTACTTGCTTCAAGGTTGTGTTTATGTGTATTAAACCTTTCCCTTCATCTCCAGGAAATGGAGCAGTCCATGAACATGCTGAATCCCAACCCAGAGCTGCCAGACGTGTCCGAGTTCATGACTAAGCTCTTCTCTGGAGGCGCCAAGAGCTCTGGGAAGCCCAGTGGCAGCAGCAGCAAAGGCACTCGGCCCGCAGTGAAAAGGAGGTAGTACCAAGACCCACTCTGCTAGATCTTCCATAACGGGAAGGAAGGGATCGCACCATGGAAGCATGCATTTTAAAAATATGACTCTGTTGTTTTCTTTACTTCTAGTCTGTTGTACAGTCCCCTCCCCCCCTCCCCACACAAGAGGGTCCTCCCCTTTCGCCCCATTAAGTCTGGCTGTCTAATATAGGATTTACTTTTCTTTTTTTTTTGCACTGAACTGTAAAATCTTAAAATTCTCTTAAAAGATATGACTTTATTTAATATTACCCTATGTTGGTCCAATAACTGTAGTCGTCAAGGTTCAGCAAAAGTCTTTATTCTTCTGCATTCTCGACTGCTGCTGACTCTCAGACACATAATGTCACAACCTATTCCACTACTTGAAAGATAACCTCTATAACAATTCAGAGATTTCATTTTTTTATTTTTTTGGTCCTCTTGATTTATGCGACTGTGAATGGAGATTAATTGAATTTTAGTTATTATATAAACAGACTTATTTAAAAGCTTAAATAAATACATTAAGATGATAAAACAACACTGTTTTCTTTATTTGAAAGGGCTGGATGGTGGGGGGGGGGGAATCAATCTGAAATTTAACTGGCTGCTTCTTTACACCGTGTGTATGGTCAGGTGGGTCACAATAATTGTACTTTGGAGATGCCTTTTGAAAACTATGAATCACTACTACTATTCTGAGGTTCTTTTGTAATTGCTTTGAAAGCAAGAGGACCGAGCCCTCTATACTTCTCTAATAAGGGTCACAGGTCTCGATATTTAACGTGGCCCCCGATGCGTGTTCTAAGAGCCGTTGATGAATCACTCCCGGTTACTGAAAGGGCAACGGTCATTAATGACTCATCTTAATAAGAGGTTCATTTCACCAGAGACGTGTTGCCGTAGCACCAGCTCACTGGAGCCCAGAGACCTTTGAGATGGTACAGCCTGCTATTAAAAGAGCTGCCTTCCACTTCTATTAGAAGTCCCTGGTGGGGGGGTCAATCGTCACCAGTCTCGCCCAACAATTTGCGCAAGTTTGGCTTGAGATTATGTTCTTGTTTTTCTTTCTTTTTTTGCGGTAGAAAATGATATCAGGCATGCTGAAAAAACAAGTTGTCATGTGGTTTGTTCATATTGTATTTAACTTCTCCATGCTTGCAGACTCACTATCGCACAATACTGCAGAAAGAATATTAGCTTTGAACCTGGATTCACAGAGCATCACCACTCAAGCAAAATAAAGGCACAGTCCATGGAGGATTATCTAAATTATGGACTTTAAAAAGAAAATGGGAACATTATATATCCTGTACTATCTTTTTAAATTATTTTCAGACTCTAATGCTAGGTTGGCTTGTTACCGTTATTTATGAAATGATGTGCATGAGCAATGAAACAATTGTATAGGAAAATAAATCTACAAAACAAATGCAATGTAAACTTGTAACTTGTAACAATGTAAAAATTCTGCTGATTAGCCCTTGACACAAGATTAAAACATTCAAACTGAAAACTGTTCAAATAATGTAATGGTTAGGGCATATAAATATATACATACATAAACATTCATAAAACAAAAATAAGGCAAGGCAAATTACATACATTGATAGTGTAAGTCCATCAAAGAATCATCCACATTTCAAACGGCTTACAAATCTTAAATTGTTAAAGCCGTCAATAATCTCGATAATACACAGTGCAGGTGAGATGTAGAACAATTAATTTATGCATTTCAACGATCGTAATCAAATACATTTACGTGCACACTCATAAAGCAATCTCAAACTGGTTATGGTAATCAGTCAAATTATTAACTGGGATTTAAACACCTAAGGTTGGTTAATCAATTTAATTCTGGGTCATAATTTTAGGACCCAGAGACAACTCAATCATTGTTGTATGTACTTTGTCATCTAAGCACGGCCAATGTATTCTGTGTATGTACCAGAAATGTCAGCATCACGTCACGTCCACTCGGAAACAGCTGATTCACCAGATATATCAACGAGAGTATGTTGTTTTTCACATTGTTGACCTACGATGGCTAACAAGTCCACAAAAAAAACACATTTTCAGGTTGCAAAGTTAATCAACACAACATAAGACAAGACCTGTTGATCCATCACATGTCAATTTCACCAAATGTTATGATTGCATTTTGTGGGCCTGTCACATCCTCAACTGACCTAACTACAGTTGAATACATCGATTATGTGAGTGGCCATGTATGGTAATCATGTAAATATACTGGGAGGACGACCTTAATCTTTATATTCAGCCTTAACTGAATTAAACTGCATGTAAACATACTGAATATGAAGCTACCATGGTACAGTTAAATCTTTTTATACCAGCTACCTGTATAACAGCACTTTGGTACGGCATTGTGCTCTGGCAACTTCAGAGGACCATCAACGCATCCTCGCCAACCATAGTCATTTTTTTCAATCCACTTTTGGCATTACTGACTCTTTTTAACCCATATTAGCTGATTTTATTAGTGACATTCGGGGTGTGACCACGCTAGTACAGTTTGTCCTCTCCTCTCTTGCTCCTCCACTGGCAGAGCAAGAGCATGCGGAAGGTCTTCTGGAAGGTCTTGTTGCACAGGGCGTAGCACATGGGGTTGATGGTGCTGTTCACGTAGCACAGCCAATAGCCCAGGTGCCACAACGACATGGGGACGCAGTCGTGGCAGAAGGTGGAGACAAGCACCATGATGTTGTAGGGCGTCCACGTCAGGATGAAGGCCAGCAAGATGGCACTGAGTGTCTGAGCCGCCTTCTTCTCCTTAATCAGCACCATCCTCTTCCTCTTTGTCATCTGGCTTTTCAGGACAGGGTCCATGGGTTTGGATGTGGCGGAGGGAGAAGGGGAAGAGTTCTTGCTGTCCGCGTGCTCCATTACGTTGTTGGGGTCCGGCGAAGCAACGACGGGGTCTCTGTTCTGATCCTTGACGACCGGTTTGAACTTGTATGAGATGCACTTTGTGCTCTTCTTTGGTGGGGTGGCGAAATGCCTCTCTTCTTCAGAGTCAACCACCTTTCCGTTGTTGCTCGGCCCTGTGCCTTGATCTTTGAGTGACCCCTGTGGCGTGTCCATGGAGGTGTGGTGATCTTCCTCCTCCGATGAACTGTAGCTGTTGAGGGAAGTTATCTGGTTCGTCTTGACCCACTCTTCTTCTGACCTTGTGGTGGTCTTGGTGGCGTTACTCTGGTTTGAAGAAGACCAGGAGGCCTGGCTCCTGTCCCTTCTATCGCTGGTGAAACGAAAGCAGGACTGAATAATGGTTTTCTGTGGCCTGGACCCCTCGTAGACATCCGCTGTGGAGAGCCCCTGAAGTTCCGCCAGATCCTTTGTCCGTCTTTCGGTCTCCTTGTAGATCCGACAGTAAAGGATAGTCATAACAGACACAGGAATGTAGAAAGCAGCGATGGCCGTGCCAAATGTAATCACAGGCTCCGAGAAAAACTGTATTTGGCACTTGTCCGGAGACTCTCTTCTCTTGCCTACAAAGTACTGCCAACAAAGTATGGGCGGCGCCCACAAGACGAAGGAAACCAGCCATGCCATTCCGATCATGATGGCGGCCCGCTTCGGAGTCCTCTTAGCCCTGTACGTGAGCGGCCTAGTGATTGAAAAATACCTGTCAAAGCTGATGACAAGCAAGTTCATGACCGAAGCATTGCTGGCTACGTAATCCAGCGCTAGCCACAGATCACACGCCAGACTCCCAAGGGACCAGTAGCCCATCAGAATGTAAGTGGTGTACAGGTTCATGGACAACACTCCAATGATAAGGTCAGCAAAGGCCAAGCTAAGTAGATAGTAGTTGTTAACTGTCTTGAGTTGGCTGTTCACCTTGAAGGAGAGCATCACCAACACATTACCAACAATAGTTATCAAGCTGACGATTGCTGACACCGTCGCTATTGTTATGACCTCCCACAAGCTGTGGGTGAAAGGCTTGGCATGCGATGTGTTGTTACTAAAGGTACTGGTGATGTTTGGTAGATCCTGTGCACTCATGATGCTAGATAATAGTATTTGTTTATGCTACAGCAAGTTGTTTCTCTTGTTCCATTCAGAATTGTCGCAGGTTCCCCTGAAATAAAAAGATAACAAACATGAGATTAAGTCATTTTGTTCATTCATAATTCATAAACGAATCAGTGTCTAATTAAACCTTAATTTAATTCCATGTACTCTTTTAATACAATAACAATGTCCTTCCTATTTCTGTATTTGTGAATGTTAAGTAGGATACGGAACAATTGTCTGGTTCGCGTTTCCACAGAACATTGTTCAACGTAACACCGTTTTGAAATTGTTGATAACTTTAATAAGGCAGGCAGCAATGGAGGAAAGGCATGGCAGAGTGAGAGGAGGCAGTTGGAAAAGAGGTGGTGGACATGACAACGACAATGCAGGTGGTGAACACAGGGGCAGAGGGAGAGGAGGTAACGTTAACCACAGAGGCCGAGGTAAAAGGGACCATTATCGTGGGCGTGGACGGGGTGGAAACGCAGCAGCAGGCTTCCATCACCGCGTGAGTAGTGGGCTTTTTTTGTTGACGTTACGTGGCACAATTCGTCAATAACGAGTGCTTGCTCGAAGTGTGTACACGGCTATATGCATGTATTAGTTGAATGTGCTAACGTTACCATTTTGTCAGCGTGAAGGACCTACCAAGTTGGTGAGATGAAAATGATTATATGTCGACTTGAACAAAGTGCTTCATAACTTTAATCGTCCAAATAAAATCAAACACAAAACCATGACAAACATGGAAGAATTTACGCTCTGTATCGGATTTTATTTTTTATCAAAGAGGTCTTAATATCATGAGACGAATTCATGGGAATGGGATATTTACATTGGAGACACTTTCTACAAGTGCTTTATTACAATTTAGTTTGAAAACTCTGTCACAGCTATCAATGTCTAGAATAACATTTTGATTTAAAATAAATCGAAATATACTTTATTTATCCGATATTGTGCTCTGTTCCGTCAGGACCAAAATGAAGCGAATGGGCAAACATTGGACTGGGATGAGGGTGGGAAGGAGGTGTTCTCCAGGAGAAAGCTGGAATCCAACTGGGACCGCTACTTGGAGTCTGAACGGGAGGAGCCCGCCGATGACACACCCGCTGTGAGGGGAACAGACTACCATGTCTTGCTGGAATCTGCAGGTAATGGCTCATATTTGGCGCCTAGTGTTTAGTTGTTAAACTCAAAGGAACTCGGTACAAAAGTCTAACTTAGGCATGATCAGCACTGGTGAATCAGATTCTATTGCAATTGCTCTTTCTGGTTGCAAGCTGGGGCCATGTGATTCACTCACAATTGACCTTTGCAAGGGAGGTAGACAAAACTTGGCAAACCCTCAATTACTGAAAGATAAAAATGCTGGGTTATTCAAAATGATGCTGCTATAAAAAGCTAACTTGACCCCAGCATTTTGAAATGCAGAGTTTGCAACATTTTACAAATGTTGCATACACATTAATTTGAGCAGCTCGGTTAGACTTGCACACACATGGAGCTGGATAAAACACATTCACTAGACTGTTATAGGAACATAGAATGAAAGGAACTGTATTTTAATAATTGTGCACTACCCTCTGGTGTTATTTTGTTTAATGAGATGAAGATGAGAAGGAGACAAACATTACACTTGGACCAACCAAGTGTAACGTCAACTCATTACAAAGTTGTATATAATTGAACCTAACTGGTAGAGCAAAAATGACCTATTCTCTATTCTTTGTATGTATGCCCTGCCACTGCTTACAGGTATTAGAACATATATTTATATTTCTTTATTTTGTATTCAACATAACTGGTTCATGTAGCCACTGTAAGCAAAGGTGAAATTATATGTGCCGGACCTTACAACCTGTTGGTTTGATTATCTTTTTCCTTCCATGCTAAACTATATAAGCTACATTACTAGTTGTTTGTTTTAGCCATATTTAGCTAGTTTACTGTTGTTTAATTACATTTGCATCTTAAGTTAGTATAGGTTAAAACACAGATTTGCATATAACAATTGTATTACATGGCAGGGCCAAGATAGTGTAGTGGTAAGGGTGTCGGACCCAATGATTCTGGGTTCCATGATCCCTTATGTCTGCAGCATACCTTCCCTGAGCTAGATGGTTAACACCTACCTTCTCCTTAATGACCTGTTGCTGGATTTATTGTAAGTCACTTTGAATTAAAGCTTCTGCTAAATGGCAAATTGTATAACATTTTAAATTGTATTATTCTGTTTATTTTGTTATCATACATGAATAGCAAAACAAACAAATGTGAGTCTGGACTAATTTGCCTAGACTTTGTCCTCAGATTCTCTCTCTCTTTCTTGCTTCTCT
>JAOPJO010000097.1:13561358-13577651 GCA_027123675.1 Molva macrophthalma
GTGTGTGTGTGTGTGTGTGTGTGTGTGTGTGTGTGTGTGTGTGTGTGTGTGTGTGTGTGTGTGTGTGTGTGTTAGCGTCGGGCACATTTCTTCTAGGGAAAGCTGTTGTCACCCAGCAATACTTCATTCCTCAATGTCGCTTTTTATTGCCATTTTCATTCTCATTGACAATAGCCATGCGTCACATGGCGGGGCTTAAATGTAATCAAAACGCCTTTACCGCCATTAAGGGTGGTACTATGACATAAATTACTAGACCTTCTCAGGCTCACATTACATTTTTGGCAGATTATAGCCCATTGGGAATTTCCCTCGAATGTCGGTTTCGAATCGCTTCATTTCACCTGGTTTGAGAACAGAGATGCCATCGGTGCAATCAGATGGGTTTGCTCCAATGCAGGCATTCTCCAATGCAATAAGCATCAACACGTTGCCACCACATAATATCCTTCCACTACTTCCAACTAACCATTCAGAACCAATGAATAAAATCACTGATAAAAATACAATTCATGAATACAAATGACTTCAAAGATATGACCCATTTGTGGATGACAAATCAACAGCGTTGGACGTCTTTTTGTATGCTATAACCTACATCGTTGTGCTACATGCTATGCATTTTATCTCCAGCTCTTTTAACCTGTGGCCCGCAGTGATGGCATGCTTCTCTCAACGCCACTTTGGAATAACATGGCTGTGTACTCTTTAGGGGAAAGCCTGAGTCTCAGATCGCTGTTGTCATCAGATCATCAACATGCCGTTGTGAGAGTGGAATCTGAGCAGTGTGTCCGGGTCAGCATATTGTAGACATGCTGAACACTGGGGGAGCCCTTAAAGACAGGGGCCCCTCCCGTCAGTTCTGGAGCCCAGGTCCCAGAGGGACCCAAAGGACGGACACATAGCGTCCACCTCTGAATGCTTAAGTCATAGGGCCATGAGCAGAATCATTTATCTAAACAGAATATGGTTTAAAAGTACTGCTGTAGTTGCACATCCAAGCCGACACAGACAGTAGACAGTATATGGTTGTACTGTGGTACATAAACCAAGCTCTCCATATACAAAACAGTTAAAGAACAACTTGCCTCTACCATATTCAACGATATCTTGGGAATTTAAACATTTCGAGATTTCTTAAATACATTTAAGAAATAAACAAACGAACCAGCGATGGAAACAATGCAAAACATAACTATTATTCAATATAAACTGTTAACTACGTACAATGTATATGCCCAGACTGTGGTGACCACAAATTTCCCACCACACCAACATACAATCTATTAAATAATTTACAAGCATACGGTGTTATGCATACCCACTAACAACCGGTCATCTGCGTCGAACAACTAAAATAGTAATTTGCTGAGGGCAGCGTCCGTGGTAACTGAACTTATTCAAACCTGTCTCCTTGCAAATTCATTGAAGTAAAAATAGCTATGCCTTTAGCGCATACGAATATTAACTGGGAGAAGCATTATATTGTCATGCAGCTCCAATGCATGATAAGGTGCAGTATCTCATCCCAAGCACAGTAGCACGACTCACGCCAAGCAGATTTTAAGGAATTTACTGTTGCACCTGCAGACGAAATACTAATTGAAATTCCACATGATGTTGTTGGACAGACATGACAACCCTACCCTACTGTTCCCCTTGCAAACTACGACAAGTTAAGTTACATTGTATTGATTCATTAAACAGTACACCAATACTCTCGGCATTGCCGACCATTTATTTGTAATAATGTAACTATTTTTGGTGGTTTTTAGTCACTTGTTTGACGTGCGGTGAAAGGCAACTGGTGATGCATTTTACAACACTTAAGAGGAGGCAATTGACGGAGATTAACCGCGAAACTCTGAATGAATTACAAACCCCGGCTTACAAAACGACAGGTACTTACAGTTCTCAAGAACTGAATCTCATCTTCCCCTTCTCCGCCCTCAGCCATGGCTGTGGAAAGAGCCTGCTCAGACTCTGAAAGCCACCACTGACTGTGTAGCAGAAACGCGATGCTGTGCCTGACAAGCTGATATTAGCATAGAGCTCATCCACCGCCATGTAGGGCAGACTGGTCAAGCCCACCGCGTCGCGTCGCTGATTGTCGCTCGCGCCCACACCCTCCCTGCTGCACCCCCAATGCCAAGCCAGTAGCAGTGCGGACGGACTCGGCAGCCCTCAAGAACAAGCATGAAGAATAAAGAGGAGGACGTGCCGGTGTGGATGCGGCTGCTTTGTTGAAGGATGCTCTCAAATTATCAGTGGAACACAACACACTGGCGCTATCCATTGGGGGTGTTTATGTAAATTGGGAATCAACAGTTCGCTGGTTGGGAATGACGCATATGGTGATACAATTTGAATACAGCCCCTGTGCTGAATATAAAGTAATAGGAGAAAGCCACCTTCTCGCTTTCTTTCCGTATTTTCCTTTCTCTCTCTCTTTCGTACACACGCGCGAACGCACGCACACTTACGCGCGCGCGAAAAAATGCGATTGTTGGAAAATATAATTTCAATGTCTATCAGTGTTTCCGAATATGTTCCCAAAGTCGCTATGGTAGTTTTGACTAACTAATATTGTTTGAAACAAAAAACAGTTCGCAAGAAGACATTGATTTAAATATATTGCAGGGAAATTCGGCTGTGTAGAGGATGTTCAAATTATAATTAGGGTATTATTTGATTTATCCATCACTTCATCTATAAATCAGCGGTCCAGTCCACCACCCGGTACCACGCTCAATATAACGGCCAAGACTTTATTGGTGAACAGGTGGGACCTGGAACCTGGTATATAGCTGACTATACTGACACCCAGTGGACAGGAGAAGGTACGCTCATGTATTTAATACTTTCAGTGAAGCGGCATTTCGTTGATAATGGGGGCGAATTAGGCCCTCATCCCAGATGGGACGAGGGCCTCCCTGGAGATTCACCAGGAGGACTCTTGGGAGGTCTAGTTGAATTTAAAACTATTCAAATGGGATTCAAAATATATATTAGATATTTTTAAATATGCCTGTCTTGTGGCACAATATAGCATACAATATGTGTATTACATATGTATGCACCCTCATGGTGGATTGTTCAAAGTTTCCCAGGATGTACCCTTCTGCAATTGTCATTTGTCACTCAAACCCTAGCGCAAATCGGCTGCATGTCATTTGATTTGTATTTCTCAGTTGAAATCCTTGGTGGCAGGCCCACGTCGCAAGACATTTTTTTATTGTTAAATTCTCTTGAAGAATAGCCTGCTATCGGTTGTGGTATTGGGTGTTGTGTGAATAACGTTGTATATCAAGCAATATATAAGTAAATGTAGAAACTAAGACACAACTGTAGTTTGTGCTGGTTGGTGAATAATGGTGTTTAGGATTATCTGATTCTGAACTGTATTATGTAACTGCTAGAACTCCTGCAAAAATGTTGTGGTTCGTTTTTCTTTTTCTGTTACCAGCTGTGGCACGTCATCCTTATGGTCTATGATGTGATAAAAAGAGGAGACCCCCCTGAATGTAATAGTATAATTCAGTCCCTGGATAATACAAGTAGGCTATTGAAAATATAAGTAGATGTAATGGCTATAGGCCTATACAAGAATAGATTACACAGGTAATGTGTTCAATTTTACAGATCCAATAAGATATGTCAGAATAAGTTATCGTTTTCATGCATATTGGTAGTAAAAAAAGAGTGGAAAAAATTGTGTAGGTATTACGAAAGGGTTACTTTACTGTGTATTTTACATTGTTTACAAGCTTACCAAGCCAAGGCTACCCATTTTGAAGGCACACAAACTATATAATAAATAACTCATGAGAAAACACAATAACTGAAGAAGGTTTGAAGAACACACGTTTATTTTCTTCTTTTTTACATTTCACTTCTTATACTCACCTAAGGAAGGACATTCCCACCATGCGCTACGGGTGGCTCTCTGAGCTCTGTGATCTCTTTCATCCTCAGTGCCTCCCCCTTCTAAGGCCCCTCACCACTTTCAATGTTGGTTATCTAAAAGGGGGCAGAACTAACTCACACAGTGCAATGTGTGGTGTGGGGGGGGGGGGCTCAGAGGGGGTTCAAGTGAGTGAATATGGGCTCAGAAATGTTAAAAGGAGCCTTGAGGAGACAGGGGAAACACAAGAACACCCCCACTGAGCTGTGCCGGTGGACCGATCAGTGTTCATCGATCGATCGATGGGCAACTGTCAGGGAACCCGCCTCCAACCGGACCATGAGAGTTACGCACGGGACCGGGGGGTCTCGCAGAGCTCTCAGAAAGTCTGGACCCCCAGAAATAAGAAGAGGAGAATGCTGGGCGGTGATGGTGCCCAGTACGCCCCACCACCACTGAAAGCCAGGGCCAACAAGCCTGGGATGAAGGACTCAAACCGACCGCCGGTCGCCTCTTCTACACCCTCATTGAGAAGAAAGAAAGGCCCGGGGAGACAGAGCGAGCAGAGGGTTACCTTCGTGTCGGAGGAGAAGAAGGATGACAACAGCCCGGCGGCACATCTCGAGTCATTCACCACCTGCCTCTCGACCTCCACAGGCGTCACACAAGCTTCTGAGGAACATCTCCGCCCGCAGGGCCGTCTGTCCGTAGACCCCCCCAGAAAGGCTTTTGCTGTGAAAGGAAAACCCGATGACCCAATGGACTCGGACCTCTCCGATTACGACAATGAGACGTCCACCATGTGCGGTGAGCTCACCTGTGGACCAACAGGTGCCCAGGAGGACTGCCACTCGGTCCTGTGCTCTCCTGTTGGGGTCCAGTATTTTGCAGCGGCGGCTGTGAGAGAAGACGAGGAGGAGCTGGAGATGGAGGTGGTGATGGGCAGGATGAGCCCCGCCAGCGTCGACTGGATCGGAGTGGAGCACGGTGGGGCCCGCAGGCGGCTTCCTCTGTCCCCTACTCTGGACAAATCCGTTATGCGTTTGGAGATCCGATCAGCAGCCCCAATCCAGACAAGAACCTGCTATGGACACCAGCAGGAGCCAAGGGATTGCACCTTGCTTCAGCCCCAGGTTGGTCTACAGAGGAACCACAGCCCAGACCACCAACCTGTTGACACGCTCTCTGTACTGGATGGCGTTATCAGTGAAAAGAGTGAACTCTGCCCATCAGCCAACAAGCGATCCTGTGACAAGATCTCATCCTCAGAGTGGCCGAAGAACATTCCCTGGAATCCAACAACTCTCACTTGTGCCCTGCCTTTGACTCTCACTGAAATCCTGGGTGCATCTCCCAGGAGTTTGTCTAGAAGCCTGGTAGATATACTTCCTATCCTGTCCCCCATGTTCTCCTCCTGTCCATGCATCCGTGTGCCCGACCATTGCTCTCCGTCTCTGAGTGGACACAATAGAGAAGACAACAGTGAGGTTCAGCAAGAGGGGACAAGCCCAGTGACAGACGGTGTACACCTTCTGATGAATGAGAGTTCAGAGGGCAACAGCACAGTCACAGACAGAATCAAGGATGTTCAGGGGAATTCCACTACAGACACGTCCCCTGGGCTGAAGCAAATTGAGCACAACCTGAATCCGATCGTTGTTGCACACCTCGGCCAAGAAGGAGCAAGCCTGCCTTTTGCACTCTCCTCAGGTAATAAACATCAAAATCGGTTTAAAGCCAGTGAGTACAATTGCTTTAATGGTTACTATTTTCAACTTTGCTAAATAATAGTAAAATAAATAGGATTGAAATGAAACAGTTCTTGGTATGGAGTGAAATGTTATAGGGAAGAAGGTTATCTATAGGTATAGGTGATAGGTATCTTAAAGACACCAATAATACTAATACCAGTAACTTAATTTGTCAAATAATGCTAATAGCCTTATTTATATAGATAGGTACAACTCACAGAATGCATTACAATTAAAACATTTAAAAAATAGACACCTCTATTGCTAATTTTATTATTTTTTTTATAGCATTTTATTTTACCAACAATTCCGTTGTCCATGATTGGATATATGGTCTTTGATTTCCATGTTTATGGTTTTGAGCTCAGTTCTTGCGTTAACAAACCAGCATTCCTGTATTTAATCTAGCCATGCAGATAATAGTGCTTGCTTTTCAGAAAAAAACACTACAAGAGCACGTCTTACGCAAGATTGGATCTTGATGTTTCTGGTCTGAAAGCCTCTCAGATGTCTGTGATCGTGCTCATTGCTGTCATGTCTTATCTTCTATGTGAATCCTCCCGGGTCATGTGAGCAGGGGAGTCAACACACAGCCGGGGGCCTGACACAAACGCACGTACTCACACACCCATACCCAATAACACACGCACGCAGACAGACTCGCACAAGGATACACCTCCTCCCCAGTTAATATACACTCTGAGAAACTTCATAAAAAACAGAAAGATCTTTCAGTTCCTTTAACTGTCTTTCATACTTTTTATTCACTCTCTTTATTAATGTGTCTCCATGAACGCACACACAAAAGGGCAGACACGCTCAAGTAGACTGAAAGGATGTGTGCAGATGTCTGTAAATAATGACTCCATGCTGGCTTTACATACCAATGAGAGAGAGCGTGTTTGTGAGTGTGTGTGTGTGTGTGTGTGTGTGTATGTGTGTGTGTGTGTGTGTGTGTGAGTGAGAGAGAGAGATCCAAGTAAACGCCTGATGTACATATGGTAAAGAAAAATGGTAAAGTTAGGGGTTGGGATGAGACAGGTCACATGGGATCTGTGCATTGACCTCAAACAACCACGGCTTTGTGAAAAGGAAGGGTTCTTTTGGTGCATGGTATTTTCATTATTGTTCCCAATTGCATAATGATAATTGGCTAAACAAACCAGACCTTATGATTAAACACCTTGATGTTGCATAGGCCTACAGTAGTGTCACTTCATCGATTAGGTTATAAATGTAGTAGCCCTAGAGGGAGAAGGTTGGTAGACGTTCTTCTAACTCATTAAGTAAACATCTTGTTTCCCAAATTCACTAAACCCTTAATTAATTAAAACAAGGTTGCGAGTTGTACTTTTTTATTGAACAGTTATTCACCTTGAGCAGACTCCCTTTGTCAAGAGGGTGCGAATGTGCAAGCTAATGTGACCCAACCAAAAAGGTAAATAACAAAAACAGACAACAAACAAACTAACATCACTTTAAGAAGTCACTCAAGAATATGTTAATTAAATAGTAGCGAGCAGGTGGTGGTTGGTTGATTGATAGTTAATTCTTCCGCGAGTCTTAAGTTGAGCTCCCCCTGTGGCCAGGCAGAAGATTGAGAAAAAAGAGAGAGAGACAAGAGACATTGGAAACCTTCTGTTCAACATCAATCAAATATTTAGTAAGAAAATACAACAAAGTATAAAGTCTCCTGAAATAATTAATTATTAAATAAATTCCCCTGCATTAATTAGAAGCTAGCTGCTAGATCTCTACTCATCAACATTAAGTACTACAACTACTACTAAATTCTACAAAATACAACGTATATTAGTAAGAGTGCTTTAAGAAAAACCTATGTGAACACAGGAAACATTCTATGACGAACATATTGTACAGGGAAAGGCCCCAATAAGGTGTGATCCCAGCCCCCATCAGTATGTGGACACAATGAGTAAGCAGGCCAGCACTGCTGGGTTTAGAGCACAGTGTCCGGGAGAGTGGGTCCCTGATGAATGAACTAATCATGGAGCTGAACTCCAACTAGACAGGCTACCTTTGCTGAACATACTGTTTAGAATAGAACCATGGCTCCAATTCCACTATGGCTTCAAATAGGATTAACACACTGAGCCGTGCAGAAGATACACGACAAAACAAGAAAAAAAGAGGCTCATTCACTGGATTATAGCATCAGAGATATAAAATGTTCTGAATACAGCAGATTCTGAAGAAAAGCCAGATCCCACATTTTTCTTTGTGGTTGAAAACCCCTAATCTGTTCCGTCCTCATGGAGTGTGAAGTCAGCGCAGCAAGAAGCTCTGTTAGCACTTGACCTGCAATGAGGAGGAGATGCTGCTTCGCTGGAACAGCGAGGGGGCATGTCAAGGTCACAGAGGAAATGATGAGCATTTTGAAATAAAGTAATTGAAAAGTATTTTTAAAAGCATCCCTTTCTCGTGCTGGTTGAATAGTTTATCTACTAAATTGATTACATGTCCATTATGCAAATCCTATCTTATCTGAAGCATGTGTTGCTGTCACTCCATTGAATTACAGTAAGTTAGAAGTAGGAAATGAGGTCAATGGCAAATTACAACTTTGGCATATAGTGGATTTTTGTTATTTATTTTTTAATGACCCATGTCATCTCATTGTGCTTTTAACATCTAGTGTGATGTATTTATGATGCTTCAAATGTTTAGATCAGTTGTATCAGTCTAGTTATCACAGCTGCAATTCAACTCAATATTTACTTTTTGGAATAATAACTATTAACTACAAAACTGGGAATAGGGGAAAAGTATAGCAAAGCCTAACTAATTAACATGTAGTCATAACTTTTAAATGGCTACAAGTCTGTTAAATCATTCAGTTTTGTAAAGGGTTAGAGATATTTGATATATTAGGAATATCTGCCCAACTATGTGTGGTGGATTAATCTGCAGATACTCAGAAATCTGTATTGAATCTATTCACACAGTGTTTCCGCAGCGATAGCGTCTATTTCAGATTGTGGTTTCCATTGTTCCCCCTTGGACCAGACGAGGCCCTGCGGAGACAGGAGGAGATCTGGCAGAGGGAGGTGGAGGAGTCCCTTCTGTCCTCCAGACCCAAGCGCCCCACACAAGGCATCGCAGCCCACCAAGGGGCTGACGAGGCCCATGCCAACATGCCGACTCCCACCCACCTGCACAGACTTCCAGTGAGTAGCGTGTAAACCTCTGGAACCCGCAGGGAAAGGTCGAAATCTGGATAGAATAGAATTCAATTATTTTGGTCCATTCAAACAGTTCAAGACGCCGCTGTGTAAATAAATACAAAACACATTGGATACACAATAACTGGCGGTTATGATGCATGGATACAAAACATCCAACAATATGTTGGAAGAATTCATTAATAAAAAAAATGAATCAATCTAAGTGTCAATTATAACAGTGTACAACTGCAATTCCCTTGATATAGGGATGAACCTCAATGCATCATGGGATACTTTGTTGGCGAAACGCCGTATTGAGAGGACTCAAGAGAGTCAGTAGACCCACTGTAAAATCCTAAATCAACATAAATATACCATAACCTAGGCACTTCTCGCATGAGAAACGCTCTGGCACTTTCAAACACAACAATTTCCCCAGATAATGATTTCACAATGAATTACTAATCAACGACCAAAAAAAACATGACTACTAACATAACAGCTAACATTCCAATGCTCCTACGCTTCCAAAAGGGAATCGAACATTGCGATGTGACGACTCGATGTACAAGCCCTATCAGGTTACAGATTGCTCAGAAGATTTGACTTGACACTATGCAATACATTGATCCTTTTTTGGAACAGGGATTACTTACTATTACGTACTTAAGTACGGAAAGGGGTTTAGTGCGACTGAGTCGGTGACAGTTGGTGCACTGCGTGGGAATTTGCTTGCATCAATAAGCTGCTGCTTGGGTTTACCAGTGTTTTTATTTTTTGTGCGTGTACAAAAACACACAGTCGGTCTACGCCATTAGGCCTGGGTTTGTCTGGAGTCGTTACCACTCACTAAACCCATCAGAAGCACGCATGGCTCACACATTCAGGCAACCGTGTTAAGTGTGAGGACAACATATTGGATGTATTATGTGGTCGTGGTGCCATCGGCATCTTGCTGCAGTTGTGATTAGATCATAGGCTTTGAGACATCCAGTGTATTGGTGTCGTGGAGGGATATGGATTTAAGACTTGTGTTGCACGGAGCCAGTCCATCATGATCACGATGGCCATACTGTTTGTGATTGCTATCAGAGTGCCACAGAACGAGGAAGCAGCATCCTGGATCCTCCTTATTAGAGTAGAGAGTAAATTATTTGTAGCATTTATTATCTATATTTAAAAACCTGGATATGAATACGGGATTATGCAATTTCAGTATGGAGTTATTTTGTGTTACTTACTGCGTCTATACATCAATCAATGTGTCATTCTACCACTGCTCAACACACACACAAATACAGTTGAAATGAGTGAATTGTGCATTTGATTTCAAAGTATATCAGGCATGTTTATCTTTTCAGAGTGATAAGGGAATGTTCATATTTTCTTTTCTTTAGTTTGGTTGGCTATGCATAGGCCTAACATTAAGTAACTATAATATGATATAAATCAAAGATTACAAATTGTTTCAGAATGTGTTCAGCAACCAGAGGACAGCAACCAAAATATATTCTATTTAGTGTAGTTATAATAAGATGCAGTTGCTGTCTGGGATCAATAAAGTACAATCTTACCTTTTATCTTCTATAATCAAACAAAGACCATAAACTTTCATACTTGATGTTCATGTTGTGATCACACAAGCTAAAGTTGAACTCAGACCACTGACTTGTGCTGAGTATTATATTAGTGTTGTGTGCACACAGCTCATTCCATTTCATAGGATTATCTGGCTTTAATAGCGTTACATAAACATAGCTTTGCATTAAGGCTACAATGGTCCACTCTTGTTCAAGTCCAAGGGAAACAAGAATGCTAAACAAACTGTGAGTTGGAATGTTCAGGCGTAATGTTCAGGAAACATGTGTTTCGCAAACATGCTACATGAGGCAAGCAAGGTAAATAAGGATATAATTTGTGTTGGTACTCAATTTATCCTACTGAGTAATATCTGAATGTGAAGACAAACAAGGGTGGAACTTTGTTTTACCACCATCGCCACAGTAAATCAGCTTTCGTCTTACAGACTTCAGTTTATCATATTCTAGCTATCTGGATTTCTATCTTTTTTATTTTCTTTTTGAGCTATATCGGCTTTATTTATAACCATCCTGTTATAATTGATGTTCTTTTGTTATCCAGTGATGGTTTTAAATGTTCTTATGAGTAGGGACATACCACATACTCACATTTGTTATGTCTCACCTCAAACTGAAGCCATATGCATCCTTTGTCTGTTACCTACTTGTCCTTTTGTTGTTGTGTGTGAATGACATTTGAGCAGATTTAAGTAGAAAAAAAGTACGTAGGTGGAGTTCAACACACTAAGTAACACAGATTAGCTGCTGGTGTTGGCCTCACAAACCTTGTAAAAGGAGTAACGCATGCAGACCTCCATTTCACAGCTTTAGGAGCTATAGACGCTCACCACAGCAGCCCTAGTTATTATTTACCCTTGTCTTACTCTGGGTGTGGTGGCCCTTGCTCCATGCCTTCTGTGGTTTTGTAAGGCAGCAGAAGCTGTGGCCTAAAAACGCTGGCAGCCGCTGTAAGAGCACTGGAAGAAGAGGGAAAGCGGTGGACATTTTTAAACCTGGAAGACATAAACCGAAGGATCTATCAATGCACATTCCTGTCACTGGTGCATCAAGCTGGCTGCTGTAGGACCCAGGAAAGTCAAGTTGCTGCTACAAATACAGTAGCTTGTAGACTGCACACAGCAGTCGTATTTGTATAGGGAAGAGGTGGAGGAGGATGGAAACATGGACTCATAAGTCTGGTGGAGGGTTGAACAGAAGCTCTGAGTCACTCGTGGGCTTGGAATCACTTACTTTTCCATTACTTGTCAGATTTCTCCTCTGTCATTGAGTTTCCGCATATATTCTGAAACAGCTGTTTTCCTTCTTGTTTTTTAGCTTAAGGATGGTTGCATCCTGTTAGCAGACAAACAAACAAAACAGTTATCCCTCAGTTGAGGTCATTGTTTTTTTATTGATGGCTAAACTGTACTTGAGGTATACTATATGATACAAAATGGAGCAAAAGCAGGTTGGATCTTCCAAGGTGATACTTTAACTATTTCAAGGCTTTGGAGAATGACGTCTTTGTTACCACGTTATACTTTTGCATGATCACTGAATGCATTAGATCATTTTGCATGGTCGCTGAATGCATTAGATCATTTTGCATGATCGCTGAATGCATTAGAACATTTTTGCACGATAGCTGAATGCTATCGTGATATCGAGTTTTGGTTGAGAACTGCATGGCATTTCAAAATTGTTCTTGCTGAAGATAAGAAAGGTGCAATAAAACATGGATATGAGCAATGCTCACTATCAGAAAGTTTTGGGAACGGTGTTCTCAGAACCTCCGACTAACTCTATCTTGGACAAACTCAGTACAATGTTTGCTGATTCTGGGAGCTCTGACTCCGAACAACCGGAGCGGGACACTGCCATCCTGACATTCTTCAGGACACTCTCAGGAGTACAAAACTGTGACGGTGATGGCATGGCTGACAGAGACACTAAGGTCAATAGCAATGTAATACTAACCAGTGATCTGAGGTATGCAGATGTTCTAAACCACAATGAAGAATGTCAGATTCGTCTCGTCTTGCCCGTTGAAGGAAACATAATTATGTGCAATGCTTTGATTGAAAACAATGGCCAGGAAACAATGACGGAAACAGGAGTTGAGTCAGTCCAACCAGAGAACAGCAGGAATCACTTGACCCTATCAGAGGAGTTTGTTAAGGGAGGAGAGAGTGAACAAACTGCAGCATTGAACGGACACGGTAGAACCGCATCATACATAGACGTAGAAAAAGAGAATGCTGACACAACAGATCGGCCTGAGCAGAACTGGTTTGATCGAGGGGACCTCCTTTATGATGGATTAAGCAGCCTCATGAATGTTCCCCATGAAGACACACCTGAGGAGTGTCCGCTTGCAGCAGACTCTGTGGCCGAATGCGTCGCAGACGGATGCACTCAACCACAGTGTCCACACCTCCTAAATGACTTGGCAAATACACACTTTCAATCCACTCACAATGTTGACGACGCCGAGGAAGACAAACGAGGAGAGCTAAAGGGCAGAGACCTTGTGAGCATTGAGGAGAAGGACATTTGTAAAAGTCTGCATGAATCGGTGTCTCGCGTTTTTGACACGCGCTCTGAGCAGGCAACCTTTGAACTTAGACTTCACACTGCATTGAGTGGCAGTTGGCTGTCCCCCTATGGACCTTCTGATGACTGGGAAGACACAGATCCAAATCTAACCAGGATGGAACTGACTTACGAGGAAGTGGTAACACCAGCGGACATATCATCGAAACTGAATAAGGAAAAAACAGATGGCCGTCCCAACACTACGCATGAAGATGATCATGAAATCATAACAGACGTAGAAGAGGGAGGCGAGGAAGGCGATATCCTTCCAGACAACAATGATGCTGCAGCAGGTTTAACCTCTGACCTGTGTGAGCCTGTCAGCCCCAAGAGCATGGAGACACCGAGTGGTGTCATGCCGTCGCCTGCTTTCCCACCGAGCAGCCCCCTTACAGGGACCACCACCAACACCAACACCACCACCACCAGGACTACCTTCTCACCCAGCTCCCCTACAGACAAACCCCTCCAGCTCCCAGCCCTCTTCAGCGGCCTCAGAGTGCTGAGGAAGGGGGTGATGGGGCCCGAGCACGACACCGTGGCCCAGATTAAGTCCCTTCTCCAGGGATCAAAGAAGGAGCTCGACCCAGAGGTGGAAAACAACCCAGAGGTGGAAAACAACCAAGAGGACGCCAAGGTACAAAGGAGGGAAAGCATTCTGGACCATCTCTCCCAGTTGTTGAACCGGGGGGAAAACGTGACAGATAAGAAAGAGGAAAGGACATCCGACGAGGCCGACGAATCAGAGGTCTTTACCACGGAGTCTAAACAAATCCTAGAGGAGGTGAAGGAGGAGGACGAGATGGAAAGGACTGGAGAGGAGGACGTCAACCATATCCCAGACCAGCCCAGAGAACCCCCAGAGCTCCAGGACACTCCCAAGTCCCCCGTGTCCAGCGCAGAGGCCGCGTTTGACGCCTTCAAGGCGTTCTTCACCCCAAAGCCTTTGAGGAAAGACCCTTCAGAGAGGTTTGATCTGGCTGCGGTGAGGAATAGGATCAGAAGCGATAAAGACGTGCTGAGAGGTCTCTTTGAAAGGAGCCCAAACAACACACCCGTGAAGGAAAGCCCTTCAGATGGCAAAGTATGCATTGTGTTTCATTGACACATAAAATGCAAATTATTAGCATATAACTACTGCTATAACGAGGTACAGCTGGCTTAGGAAGTAGGATTACATTTTTTTTAGCCTCTGAAACACAGCATTCGTTTGTTCAACAAATGATTGATTTATATATTTCTTTGTTTCGCTCTCCATTTGTTTCCAGTCAGAGGCCGATGCCTCGGGGGACGGCGAGGAGTGGACCCCTGGCCGGCTGCAGGCCGTCTGGCCCCCCCTCAGGGACGAGAAAGTGGGGCTGAAGTATACTGAAGCAGGTACGGCCAGAACATTACTTCATCAGTTTACAATAAGACAACATTCTTCAACTTCTACAGAACGGTTATAAAAAGAAGAAAACCTACATCGCCTTGAACTGAACTGAACTCTCCTCTGGTTGCTCTTCTGTGTTTGAGCCGCTTGAGACAGGTGTTTGTCTAAGACTGCAGGATTCAAAATGACAGCAGTGTTTACTGTTCCAAGGAACACGATGGTCAATGAGCTAGACAATCTAGTACGCCAATGTAAATAAAGCTCCACCCTGTGCATCTCTACAACAGCAAAGTAATTGCAGTATTTCTCAATCACCTGTGTCAAGGGACACAAATAGGTGTTGTAATCCAGGCAGTGTGTTTGCTCGAAGCAAGAAGCTGAAAGTGTCCTTTGGGGCAGCATATGCTGGGGTGACTTCAAGACACTGCAGAACTTGAGTTATAAGTTTATACTTATATATTGTATTATTTTAAACTGTATCAATACAACAATTCCTCTGCAAATTGGGCATTATAAGTCGATACAGTATATTTAAACATTAAAAGTGAAAATATAAGCAGGCTTCTCTAGATGCTCAAGTAATAACTTGGAGTAGAGAAATCATTTTCTCTACTGTGTAGGCCACAGTAGAGAAAATCCACTACAGTATTGCCACCATATTTTTAACAATTCAATGACTGTCTAATGATTTATTTATTTATTTTCTCTTTCTCAAACACACACACACACACACACACACACACACCCTCCTCAGAGCATCAGGCTGCCCTTCTACAGTTAAAGAGGGAATGCAAAGAGGAAGTAGAGAGGTTGCAGGTATGTGTGTTGGTGCATTCAATGTTGTACACAATTGTGCATTTTTATAACATCCTATTTAAGTGATGGAGCGGATCATCCACAACATTGAACGATCAGGCTCGGTCCTTCATCCCCATGGTAGTCCGCCACCCAGTCTAACTTTAGCAGAGGATTGCAGGAGGACCACGGCCGGGCCTTGTCCAGGCTGAGGGAGGAGCACGAGGAGAACGTCTCCCGGCTGGAGTGCACCCTGGCCCGGCTGCACGCCCAGCGCACCCTGGCTGAGGCCCACCGGTGCGGAGACCTCCGGGACGCCTGCGTGTCCACGGAGGATGATGTCCCGCGTAAGGCCTTCCGCACGGTGTGCATCCAGACGGACCGGGAGACCTTCATCCGAGCTCCAGAGGGCAGCGGTGGTGGCGGTGGCTATGTGAGCGCCCAGCAGCAAATAGCGCACCCTAAAAAGCTGGACCTGGCCTCGATCAGCCTCAACCTGGTGGGACAGAGGGAGGACCACGCACCTCCTCCCGTGCCTTTACCCTCACCATCATCAACGTCATCATCACCGTCATCATCATCTTCATCTCTCCCTCCGCCGCCATCTGCTCATTCTGCACCTGTACCCGTCTCGACCCACCCAGCCCCGCCACTGTCCAACAGGACTCCAGCTGCTCCACCACCTCCACCACCACCCCCGCCTCCACCTCTACCCCCCCCTCCACCATCACCTATGACAGGTCCGGGCTTCCCACCTCCTCCTCCTCCTCCTCCGCCTCCTCTGGGGCTGGGGACTGTCTTGGCAGTTGATAGACCCCCCAGGAAGCCGGCGATTGAGCCCACCGTTCCCATGAAGCCTCTCTACTGGACTCGGATCCAGATCCAGGACAACAAGTAGGTCCCGTTCTCTGTCTCTCTGTCTCTCTGTCTCCCTGTCTCTCTGTCTGTCTATCTGTCTCTCTATCTCTCTCTCTCGCTCTCTCCCTCTCCCTCTATCTATCCCTCTCTCTCTCTCTCGCTCTCTCTCTTGCTCTCTCTCAATTCTCTCTCTCTCTCTCTCTCTCTCTCTCTCTCTCTCTCTCTCTCTCTCTCTCTCTCTCTCTCTCTCTCT
>JAOPJO010000097.1:13608837-13624990 GCA_027123675.1 Molva macrophthalma
GTGGCTGTAACGGCATGTGTCAAATTGAGAGATATGACGAAGAGCGTGCCACACATAATGAGATAGGAAGGGGCTTAGTGTGTGTGCGCGTGTGTGTGTGTGTGTGTGCGTGTACGTGTGCGTGTGCGTGTGCGTGTGTGTGTGTGTGTGTGTGTGTGCGTGTGTGTTTGTGTGTAGGGAGGGGGGGCCAGCAGTAGACAATCCCAGACCCTGGGATTGGAGCCAGGAGCCAGATTCCAGGGGACAGCCTCGTCTGCTGCCTCCGTCAGTCGGAGTCCTGAGCCCTGATTGGCTCTCCTCTCTCCTTTTAGGGAAATGCCGCGTGGATGTGTGTTTGTGCAGTGTGTGTGTGTGTGTGTGTGTGTGACAGGTGCTTGGGATCTGCAGACCGCTGGCTGTAGGATCTGGTTCTCAAAGGAGGGAGGTAGGGGGGCTCTCTGATTGGCCGACTCTTCTCAGAAGTCTCCACCAGGAAGCTTCAGTGCGCCGTAGCGTCTTCTTATGTTTGTAAGGTTTTTTCTAGGAGATTGAACTACCCCCGCCCCAGGAGGGAACACTACTAACCTACTTGCCTATTTTGGCCTTTACATGTCGTCCACAGGCATGTCATTTCATAGACATAGTTGATGGTTAATATAGTAATAATATATTTAAATATTCAGACTAGTAATGGTAATATTCCATTTTGAATTAATATAATTAATAGAAAGATAAGAATTGATTCATAACTCAATTAGAAATCCAATACAAAATGACATTATACTACATTATATTAAGTGTTTTGTTATTTTGTCTTTACGTTGCCTGGATTGATTTGTTATACTTATATGTCTGTTTGTTATAATGTTGTTCTGTAACTCCTACTCGTCCTAGATGGGAGATACTTGAAATATGTCCCTTCTCATTGTTTCTTTATTAACTTTGTTTTCTATTTTCACATATATGTTTACAGTCTGGTTCACGTTTCAATCGTAACAGTCAAGTTTGAATCAGAATTGAACAGTATTTATTTAACTATGCCTCTTTCCACTCTCTCACACTGACTAGTGAGAAAGAAATGTGTGAAAGAGCAGGACACGTTGTGAGGGACAGGAAAGAGGACAGTAAAGAGTTATTAAAAGTATGTGCTGTGTTTTGTCAACAGTAACTTGAGTAACTTAAAGCCACCAGGGACCATTTGAGGATGTCACTGACCCTCTGTCCCCCTTTTTAACTCTTAATCACTATCCTAGTATCTATCAGGATAAGCTGATTGTGTTTGTTTGGCGGTCACAGTTTTACGTTTATTTTCGTCCTTATAAGGGCGTGTAAGAAGCACAAGATTTGTCTGTGTCTATCTATGACAGCTGCACTCCACCAACACACATGCAGTCTTCCTCTCTCTGTCTCTTGCTCTCTCTCACTGTCTCTCACTGTCTCTCTCTCTCTCTCTCTCTCTCTCTCTCTCTCTCTCACACACACACACAGCAGCTGCTGGCAGCAAATGCTTTTTAACAGTCGATGGGTTACTGGTTTTGTTTATCATTGGACACTTTACAAGTAACAGAAGAGTGTGTGTGTCTGAGTCTGTGTGTGGTGCTGGTGGCTGGTGGCAGTGGTGGTGGCAGTGTGTGTGTGTGTGTGTGTGTGTGTGTGTGTGTGTGTGTGTGTGTGTGTGCGTGTGCGTATGCGTGTGTGTGTGTGTGTGTGTGTGTGTGTGAAGGAGAGAGAGAGACAGGCAGACACACAGACAGACACACAGACAGACACACAGACAAAGAGATCTATAGTAAGTTAGTCTACTGTAATGTTGCAGAAAAGTTGCAGAAAATGTGAGGTAGGCAGATGGAACAGGTAGGCAGCCTGTTCCATCCATATACATGTATATTACATTTAGATAATGGATCAACAAACATGGTATGTATTGGGTATGTAGTATACTTTTGGCTGGGTAGTACTATCAAAAACGATGTTTAAGCACTAATACATCAGAACAATTCCACAATTTCTTCATAGTTTTTTGTTTTTTTTACAACTGTTTTAAGCAGTTGTAAAATTGTAAAACTGATGCAACTGTTGCTTGGACGAGTCCAGATCCAGACCATTTGATTGGCTGAAGCGACGTTAGCAACCGCTTAGCGTCGTCTGTGGTCTTAGCAACAAGAACAAAAATGGAGCAAGTTTTGTCTAAACGAGTTTTTGTCAACAACGTTGACACATATTCTTCAAAGTTTATCGCTATGGTAATTATCCAAGTCATTTATTACCGTAATTTCAGACATAGCCTATAGCCTACTTTAAGACGTAGTCCTACTCGATTAACTTTGTATACTACCCAACAGTATTTGGCCACCTGCGTAGCTGGCGAGTCTGCTGCAGATGCAGAGGTCGACGAGGACCTTCCCCGCGATGAACATACAACCAAGTACGGAACTTTCAAAATAGTTGGAACCGTATCAGCTTCCAGTAAGGAGAAGTTAAGCTTTCTCCAATATGTATATCCCGTAAGTATCAAAGGAACGAACAATTGCCTACATATTGGTTCTCCAAGCTATTATAAGATGATAATCTGTGTATGTCTTACAGTCTCCATGTCGCGAAGAGTTGCTGGGACGGCTCCTACAATGTGACGTGGTGGTTTACAACATCTCAGAGACCACAACCAAGGAACAAGTGGACGAGGCCACCTGGGCAATAACAGGCAGGGAAACGTTAAATTACAAAGCGAAAGAGAATCTACTTATTTAGACATTAACTTGTGCGTCCACAATTTTGCAGTGCTGTACACAATTTGAGTGTACGACTCTGGTTCCCTAGTTCACTAGTGCACTACTTTACTGACACGGATGGATGTATTATAAGTGCTGATATAAATGTATTTCCTTGCATAGCGGTTTTCATTATAATTTGACTCATTCAATAGAAGAGGTCGACACGTAGGCCTACAGGTTATTTATGCAAACGAGCATATTTCTGATTTAGCATTCGATTTCAGGCACACAATTATTGTCTAAATCCACCTTATGACCTGCCTTACTCGTTCCCCAAATAGTGAGCCGTATAAGTGTACGCTAAATAGGGTTGAAGTAATGAGGGAACAAGTGAACCAATCAAACACGGCCATACTAATAATCAGGCAATCAATAACCATATTCACCTCAACTACAGAACTCCATAGCCAGAGGGAGAGCTTCCAGTCCCAGAAAATGTTCATCCTAGTGTCATCAGTGATGACATGGGCCTTGACCAAGCCACGCAATCAGGTCAGAGTTCATGCCTGAAGTGTGCTTTAAAGAGTTCTATAAAGTAACATAGATATTGTCGTCTACATGGATATAAAGTGTAGTATAATAGTCTCTTCTCCATAGGATGATCCGGATGCCCCTCTAACGGACGAAGACTACCGTAGGAGAAGGCCGCATCCCAGCTTCAAAGATCACAATAACCTGGAGAAGCTTGTACTCAAACTGGGCAGGGAAGTAAGTAAGGGAAGAAGGCACTTGTAGAGGCAGTTCAAGGATCATCTAAACCAGCAATAGGATTAGTCTTTGGTACCCCAAATCAAAATAGGATTTGCACTGAAATGCTGTGAAACACCAGGATGTAAATTCTGGGCGATTGACAAAATGGATGAACGTGTCAAGGATGTTATGGACATTCGTACATGGGTAAACACTGAGTCTGATCCCATTTATATTTATCCCATGTATATATTGGCAATGCCAATATAATACTCAATTAGAGTGCTTTTTATAATCTACAAAATATACAGAAAAATGGTATTCCATCATTGTGGAGCATTTCAATTAGAACCAATAACAATTAGCATTGGTGGTTTCAACGTCCAATCATTTTAGTTTTACCTTGCAGAAGAAGTCGAAGCTCAGCGGATACGTCGTAGCTAGCGGCCTTCAGTACGGCAGAGGGGAGAACATCTTCCATTACTTCTTCAAGGTAGCACTTTACTTTGAAAAACTCCATTGTAATTTCTAACCATTGTTTGTAACCGTTATTTTCCTTACGTTAATGTCTTATCTTCTTTTTTTGATAGGTGTCTTGGTCCATGCAGCTTGCAACAGTGCCGCTATTTGGCCCCGGCCTCAACCAAGTTCCCATGATACATATAAATGACCTCGCAAGGTGATATGTATTGCTTTCCCTCTCAGAATCGACATTACGCACTTGCATCATAGTGCCACACATATTTTATAAACATATGAACATATTTTATAAACAGTGTGATTCAGAACACCATTGACCACAAGCCAAAGAGCCGCTACATCCTGGCTGTGGATGACTCAAGGAACTCATTGGAAGACATTGTCATGGTGAATTATTTAAATAACAATAAACCAGCATACTGACAATATGTGGCCGTCGTCAATGGGGGGGGAAAAAAGGAAAAGAGAAAATGCTCATTTGTGAACCATTATCTCTACAGATGATCAGTGAGGTGCTTGGGCCAGGCAAAATCAGTAGGTTACCCAAAGAGGAAGCCATACTCATGCATGCCTTGAAGGTAGGTGCAAGTTGAATCCCTTAAAGAAATTATAATAATTGCAGTACGGTTTCGTTTTTTTGTTTTATTTGAAATGTTTGTCTCAAATGTTTTTAAAAGCTGCCTTCAGCAATTGTGGCTCTCCCCTTTTGTTTTGATTAAATTGTGTTTTGATTGAGTCTCATGGTTCTCATGCATACTGCTATGATAAGTCGTCAAAAGAACATGAGAACCATGAGACTCAATCTAAAACACAATCACAACCGACAGATTTCCCAGATAACAATATCTATTGCAACTCATCAGAAACAAGTAACTTAATTTAACTAAATAACTTAATTTAAAATCTGCACTGATGATATTACAATACACAAAAACACTGAGCTGTCTGTGAGGACATTGTGTGAGTAATCAGAGCACTCACACACGTGTTAAGCCAGAGGAGCTGGAGTACCTGAGCGTGGACCTGCGCCTGGAGGCCACCCTGCTGAAGGACTCCTTCAACCTCCGCTGGACCTCTGAGAGCGGCATGGTGGAGAACATCGACCGCATCGTGGGCGAGTACAAACACACCAGGCAGCTAGTGGTGAGCGCTCAATGACACGTAGGAACCTGTAACCTGAATTTTTAGCGGGTTTCGGTAAGCTTGATCAATTTAAACGTCATGAGCGACAGCAGATTTTCTGTGTTTCTTGTCTGTGAAAGTGATCCAAATGTCTTCCCCCCCCCCAACAGTACAAGGCCCTAGCTAGTAGCCATTCATAACCAGCTTTAGTAAGGTGCCTAAGCAATGTGAGACCACTTCCTTGTATAAGTTACTGAGCTCACACACAGACAAACTGTCGTGGAAATATGAATCGTAATGATAATATAAAATGATATACAAATTATATAAACCTTGTTTACATTGATACTAATCAATTGAAAAGGCATTTGTATACATTCTCCTTTCACCTAGAGATGTTTCCATTCCTCTCTCTAATTGAAAGGTGTTAAGGTAGTTTGCATTTGCATTGCCACTGTAGCCACGAAGTCTGATACTGAGGCCGTGCCAATCTCATGACTTCTTTGATGTGTAGATTCCTATAACTGAGTCTTGCAGCCTTGTAGATGTGTCCACTTCTCCCCCATAGTGCATTGCAAATAACTTGGTCTCTCCCGCCATGGCGGATTTCAGCCATGGCAAATCCTTAACTCACGATGATCACTCCTCCTCACCTTTGTTTCCTTTGTCGTTACTGTCCACGATGTTAAAGTTTCCCTACAAGAATCATATACACCCATTGTCTCATTGAATATGCCTGGTAAATCGCTGCCTGTATCTTCCCATGATCATGCTCTAAATTAAATCTAATTCTTTACTGTCAACAAGTGTCCTAAAATAAATTATTCTTCCTCAAACATACACACTAGAAAATGTACATACAGAATCTGTTAGTTTTCCTTTTCCCTCACAGTTAAGTTTGATATTCCTTTGAGCTATTTGTTATAATGCTGCAATGGTAAAAACAAAAGTCAGGAACACTTCCCCGAATCATATACCCAGTTGTAATGTAAGGTATAATTATCATTTTTTTGCATTTCTCTAGCCAATTAGAATCTTCATCACTGGACCTCCAGCCGTGGGTAAAACTACCGTCGCACAGAAGGTGTGCGACCACTACAAGCTGCACCACATCAAGGTTGACGAGGTCATCCAGGAGAAGATCCATCAGCTTGTAGGTTGGATTCAGGTTGGATTAGGCCTTTATCACAGAGGTGCAGCGTAGCGATGAAAACAGGTGTAGATCATTTAGGTAATTATGGTTTGAAGCCCGTAAGTATGCCAGTGCCCATAGTTAACGTCATTAGATACACCTGTGCACACCTGTGTCTGCCACTTGTGGTAAGTCGGTTACACAAGTAACTGGAGATTGACTACTGCCCCCTCTAGTGCAAACATACAGCTGCACCCGAAGCATGGAGTGATGCGTCAACACCTTTTATGTAAATATATCATACTACTACTACTACCACTGCTATTCATTTATCATTAGACCATTTTATCCAGAGCCACTTAACAGTGAATACAGATATAGGTCTATAAAGTTAGACTGAGAATATTATTATCATCATTCTTAATAACATTAATATTAACAATAAGAAGTACATTAGCTGAATTGCCACATATTACCACGTATGACACATCCATTCTTATTCAACCAGTTTTTTAAACTCTAAACAGCATGCCCAAATCATGACTTCTGTACTAAAGGAGGAGATATTGAGTGGCGGTGACCACCCTGAAAACAGTAATGCAGAGATGCAGGTGGTGACAAAGGACCAACTGGAAGCCATTCAGGAGAGCATGGCGATGAACCAAGGTCAGCTGTTCGTTGCAAAAGAAAGACAGAAAAAGGCATTTGGCACACAACACAAACGTATGGTTAATGTGTATGCTGAAACACTCATTTCTACTTTCTCCCTGAAGGTCGATTGGCTGACGACCTCATTTTCCCAATTTTACAAGACAAGTTAAACTCCAAGCCATGTGCCCATCAAGGTTTCGTGTTAGACGGCTTCCCTGAGACCTATGAGCAAGCCAAGATGATCTTCTTTGGTAGGTTCTAAATGATACGTCAACATATATATTCTTTTCTTACTGTGAGGTCGTACTGCTCTGAGCTATATCTACTCCATCTGATTCTAGTTCATGTTGTATTGTGTTTTTGTTCCTGCCCAGATGAGGAGTCTCATGGCGAGGAAGGGAAGTCCAAAGTGCCTGTGTGCAACAAGAGAATCACCCCAGGTTGTCTAACATCCCCTCTTGCTTATAGCTTGCTCGGACACATGCATAGACATCTACTCCCTGGCACTGAGTATATATACTCTATGATCTTAGAGTATATATAACTGTATAATCGTATCCACCTGATAGGAGACTGGCACCATTTCAGATAGACAGATTGTCACAAGGCCTTGTGGCCAAACACGTGCCAATGATTCGATGCCTTCACATGAAGGTCTTTATTTGGTTGTAGATGTTATGGTGAAACATTCATGTCAGACCATATACCTGAGAAATACAACAAAAAAAGCGTTTTGTGTTTCAATAGGTTTTCACATTATGCATTTACCTATCAAGAAGTAATGAACATGGAATATATGCTTTTCCTTCAAAGCTACACACACATACACGCACACACACACACACACACAGTCTCAGTGCTACCCACAGCTCACCTTTTTTCATCCGTTTTGACAGAGCACCTTTTTGTCCTGAACGCATCCGATGCGTTCCTGTCCGAGAGAGCGCGAGGTCTTCCGCAGAGCGTGGCGGAGGAGTTGGGGTACACTCGCGAGGCGTTTGTGCCCCGCCTCGCCCAGTACAGGCTCGCCACCGGCCTGGAGGAAACACTCTGGGACTATTTTGACGAACTGGAGATCCACCCGGAGCACATTGGTGAGGGTCCCCAAATGTGCAGTATTATGTGGGAATGGATGAGGTCAATGAGACACAAAAGGGACAATTCTGTGAGACAAATATTGCTTTCAGCTCTTTTGACATTTTACCGAAATACGCAATAACTAAATTGTGAGGTGAGGAAATGCAAGCCTGGATTGAATCCAGGAACACGGAAAATCCATGAATGACTAAAAGGAATAAATGGAAACAAAAAAACTAAATCTGCTATAAAATCTGTATTATAATCACGTATTTTAAACAGGAAGAAATATAACTGAAAGTGTGGACGTGATGTAACTGTTAAACAGAGGTGACCACTGATGACCCCGAGTGCGCGGCGGTGCTGAAGAAGATAACGCAGGCGGTGGGGGAGCCTCAGAACCACGGCCCCAGCGTGGCGGAGCGGGCGGAGGAGGCTTGCCGCCTGGCGGCAGCGCGGCAGCAGGCGCTGGCCCTGGGGGCCGTCGAGAAGAGGCGGAGAGACGAGGCGGAGCTGGGGGAGCTGGCCACACAGCACGAGGAGTGGGTAAGCAGAGCGGAGAGTCTGCACCAATCAGAAGGGAGAGTGTTCTGAACCAATGAGAAAGTAGAGCATTCTTAACCAATGAGAAGGTATTTTTCTGAACCAATGAGAAGGTAGTGTTTTGAACCAATGAGATGGTAGTGTTTTGAACCAATCAGGTGGTAGTGTTTTGAACCAATGAAAGCGTGTTCTGAACCAATGAAACAGGCAGAGAACATAGGCAGCTTCCTACTTACCCCAACTCTGTTTTGCTAGGAATGTAACTCAATGCCGCCCCCTAGATGCAGTGTGTTCATGCAGACATACATGATACAACATGATCATTTCAAGTCTTATTGAGAACTCTGATCCAATTGTCATTATTTGCTATATATTTTTTCGGAGCATAATATAACAAACTCCACCACCTCCTATATACATTTGAATACAATGTGTGGCAAATGTGTCAAGAAGACTCATCAATTAAAGCAATGCACAGCAGGACCTACAGAAAAGCCCTTTCTGCCGTTATATCAGGCTTTTACACTGCTAAGTTCTACACAGTGCCCAGATCTTCTTCCAGCAGCAGCCAAAAGTGACCGATTTCCTACGGCCGTTCCTTAGAACAGGAACCTGGCGGAGGTGAAGAAACAACAGTGTGAGCTAATGGAGGCACGCTCCCTGCCCCTGAGGAACTACCTGATGAAGTATGTCATGCCCTCCCTCAGCCAGGCCATGCTAGACTGCTGCGCTGGGAAACCCGAGGATCCCATCAACTTCTTGGTACATCTTACATTCACACATCATCTGGTTTTTGTAATGCAATGCAAAGGTAGGCGAGTAGATAGAACCTGCAATGAAGAAAGTAATAGAACCTAAGCGAGCAAAATCCAAGATTAGCTTGCAGATCATCCCACCTTTGTGTCATAAAAGGACACAGAAGCAGAAATGCAGAATAAATGAAGAGAGAAATACAGAAATGTGAAGGACAGGGTAAACACCACAAACCACAGACATCACAAAATATCAATGTTTGATGAATCCGTCATATTAAAATATGATATTCTGAATATTATCAAGACCGGTTCCCTTCTCCCCCTCTCCTATCGGCTCAAGGAACAGGGAAGGATGAGGCCCAGCTCCATGGCATGCACTACAGACAGTGAATTGAACACATAGATAAACATAGCTGGTTGTCATTTAATTGACTATAGAAAGAAGCTACAGCCTCTTAGTGTGGGTCCTTGGTAGCACTGTTCTAGGAGGTCCTAGTATACAGTCTGGTCTTTGGGACTCAGCTTACATGTGTATGTATTTATTTATTTATTTTTATCTAGATATGCCTACAAATGGTTTTGGTCAATCATAAACCTAAACTTGCATAAGAATATAAGTAACAAAGCCTTTCAGTATAAAACGCCAAGTGTAAGGACATGATAAAATATCATGCAACAGCTGACTGGATCAAGTATTTTTCGCTTTACATGTTTTATACCCATGTTGCTATTCTGCAGGCTGATCATCTTCTGCAGAACATGACAGAAGACTCAACGTAAAGGAAACCATTCTGTGTACCATTGACATAATAAATATGCAACAAGGTTCACTGCATCTTGTGTCATTACCCACAGCAGTTTTTTTCCTTGTTTGTGACCATTTAGCTTTCTGTCATACTTTTCTGAAAGTTGCTGTTGTTTCTACGGTGGATCAAAGATATTTTTTGAACACTCAGCAAAGTAGCTATCCAGAAATAGACTCAAAATAATCATACCAAAATAAAACGATTGGAGGATGCGGGCATCGATCCCGCTACCTCTCGCATGCTAAGCGAGCGCTCTACCATTTGAGCTAATCCCCCGCACTGACAATAATGCACCCATTTGAAAATCACTATTTACCAAATCAAAAGAACGTAGCCTGCTCTCCAAAAGTCTGGAAAATAAACTTAAAATACAAATCATATTGTCTCTAAATGTGAATGTATGCGTAGATGACTGCCAACTTGTATTAAATTGTACTGGTGTACATTGTGTACAAGTGGACATTCGTTGCAATGGAGCCCAGCTTAACATTAAAGTTATTTATCGTGCTAATTCGAGTCCATATAACGGACGAGAATATATATATTGGTCTAAAATATACGTCCCGCAACACGAAAAATCTACCTCCTTCGAGCCGGAATTGAACCAGCGACCTAAGGATTTCAATGTATCCGCTACAGTCCTCCGCTCTACCAACTGAGCTATCGAAGGGGCTCGACCATTTGAGATTCAATATGAGAATATAATGGCGGCATCGTGGTTGCACTATAACAACCTTTGTATCTACAATAAAATGTATCTTAAAGGTGGCAAAAGGTAGGAAAGTCGAGCCTTGTGGTGGATTCAAATCTTCTCCTTGAAGATTAACTATTAGGCGATCCAGAATAAAAGTAGAACCACACCTCTATGATAAAAACACACAAGGAACTACAAACCTTTAAACATCATCAAAGTATTTTGCCCGCTCCCCAGACTATCGTCACGGCACCCACTTCAGGGGAGACAGTAGGGCACACATCGGTATTTCTTCATTGGGATTACTTTCTCTTCTTTGCAAGGGCATGTTGTCGTATGCTCTCCCCTGGGAGGGTATATGAGGTCACTTCAAAAAGGCACCTGTAGGGAACCTCCGATTTATCCCGTTGTAAGGGTAGCTATATGGCACCACGTCACATTTTCTCCACTGGGGGGGCATCCATTAGGAAACCTCCCCACATTCCCACGCAGGTAGGGACACCCTTTACAGCACTGCACCACATTTTATCCACTGGTGGCACAGTCCTTCATTAGAGGAGCACCTACTTGGGCACTGCATTATTTCTCATCTGAAGGAGTAGACTTTACCACACTGCATCGCATTATCCCAACTGGAAAGGGCACCCTTTGGGGCAGTCATGTAGTGGTGTCATAGAGCTCCCTTAATAACGGAACCCACTCTAAACCCTCATTGGCTGACGAAAAATAAGTATAATGGACATCGCACAATGTGATTGGATTTTACTTGATTGCATTTACAGGCGATTCGCATGAATACCAAAATGTGGTTTTAGCGTTAACATCAAATAGGTATTATAAGATGAGCTGGGCTGCTTGGGAAATTCGTTCGCCTTTTTTTAGCATCGGGATAGGGCCTTCTGATGGATTCGAGGCTCGACACAACGCTGCATCAACTAATTCAAACAAACGACATTTGTTTGAATACTTTATTATAAATCATTTACACTATTAAGTAACATAAATTGCCGTGTCCGTCTAATCGTCCATTTTATACTTCGGGGTGAGCGTTGTTACGAAATTAGTTCCGTCAGTTTTCTCAGCAAGACACAACCTCTTGTAATGTCACCAAAGTCCAACGTAGAAGAATACTCCGTTATTATAATGTTACACTTTCGAATGAGGTTAACATGAGGTAAACTTATTACCCCATGTCCATATGCACACACATTTTTATACACACACGATGCACACATACAGAGAACATCAGCCTTTACTTTTGACAACACAATTCACAGTCGCTGCTCTTCTGAACTCATTCATGCCTGGCTTCCAGTGAATGAAGGGTGGGGACTAACGTTATGTTTCATTGAAGTTAGCAGTGTAGCTACTGGGGTAATAACACATTTTAATACAGGTCGTTCAGTAAAGAGACATGGTAGACTAGTACCCTTTCTAAACATCGCCCGGGTCACAGCACAACTCAAGACAGGTGGACAGGGTTTGAAAATGAACGTACAACCACAAGAATATCCTAGGATCTGTCCAGTGAATAGCAATCAGCCTCTTATTTCCTTCTGGATCGATTAAGTATTTTATCATCTGCCTCTTAGACGTCTATGCAATGGGGGTTAAGGGGGTCGTTTTACATGACATACACACACATACGCAAACACACATACATACATAAAATCGTCAATGAATCCAAGATGAAGTATAGGGGACCAAACTCTGGACTCAACCAGTTCACTCAAGATTCATACACATAAATGTTCTGGATGGACGGAGACATGGTATATTCCAATGTGTTGGTCTCTGCGTCACATGACCACTCACACAGTTCTCCATATCTATAAATACTTTTTTCTCCTTCTTCTAGAAATTAAGTTAAGAACAAATATAATTTCACTGCGTAAATGTATTGCCTGAAGGTTAAATGTGGTCAGAGTGGAAATCTGAGTGTAGAAAAGTCATGGGTAGGAGGGGATTGACTTACGCATCGAAACATTAAGAAAAGAGCTGGTAAAAAAAAACAACTATAAATAGCATGCAGGATTAGAAAAAAGGAGAGAGTAGAAGTCTTTTAAGAGTGAAAGTCTGATCCGCCCCGGGGGAAAGTCCTCCATGTTCAACCAGCACAGGTCAAGAGTGCGTAACGCACCCCCGATGACAGGCGCCGTTTGTCTTCATATGTATTTGAAGGGGGAGGGGTGTGTGTGTGTGTGTTCGTGTGTGTGTGTGTTCGTGTGTGTGTGTGTGTGTAGGGCAGCACGTATGCATCATGCAGGCGTCAGCAGCTCCTGTGCCCAGGTCTTGATGGCGGAGGTGGTGTGCTGAAGGAGGAGCCAGGTGGAGTTGGTGAAGGACACGGCGTGGCCCTGTAGGCACGACACCGACACCTCCCCGCTGCACGCACACGCACACACACACACGATTTAAAATAAACAAAGGCACACATTTTTATCATGGTTTGGAGGTCCAACAGCAAGAGAGAGAGGACTCAACCTAGACGCTAAGCAAAAAAGCAAAACACGTGTCTAGAGCAATGTTATGGTGTGCATACAAACACAACCATACAGTTGAACTCAACTGTGGAAGCAAGCAGAGTTATTGTGTGTGTGTGTGTGTGTGTGTGTGTATATAGTATATTAAGGGTTACTGACTTGCAGGAGTCCTGTAGGCTGTTCCAGGTCCGCTGCAGAAGCTGGGACATGTATGCCAGAGCAGGTAGGATGTAGTCTTGATGGAGGAGGAGCAGGAGCTCCTTCAGGTAGGCCAGCACCTGGAACACGCTGTCTGGTGTGTTGGTGATCACCTGCACCAGGGGAGAACGAACAAACAAACAAACACACAGTTTTCGTTCTGTGCCACATGAGGTTGCAAATTGGCTGACCAAGGCCACAGGACAGTAGACTTGTGAGGCCATCCAGATGTTTAACCTTGAGTTTCGCAATGACTATCAGTCTGGCCTCGGCTGGGCAGCAATTCTTCAGCCAATCAGATTAGATAACTAGGTGACGCTCTCGCTATCGTCTCTCATGTCCAATCCAGTCAGCAGAAAAGCAAAAACATAATTCTGCTAGGAGAGAAGCCTTCTGTGTCAATACCTGTTCATCTCTTAACAATTATATTTCTATTCTTTTTCGGACACAACTTTTGATTTCTCTGTAGAGGGCGCCGCAGTTGCTTTTAAAATCCTGCAGACCGCACTCAATTTGGACCCTTTTCCTTTCCGTTAAAGTTTCAGCTGATATGCTAGATCGATCAAATTCCATGTGATCGATTGAAAATATAAACCGGGTGAAAGCAGAAGGGGAAAACGAGTGTGGGTGTGCGTTTTGAAAGGGGGCCTCACCCATTCCAGCAGCAGCGGTGTGCTCTCCCGGACCCACAGGATCAGGCGGTTGGTGTTCTCCGCGATAAGGGCCGCGGTTGATTTAGCCTTCTCCATGCCCTGCTCCATCAGTGGCCCCAGGACACGCACACTCTCAGAGTAGTAGTGGGGCGTGTTTGTCTCCAGCCAGCTAAGGAAATAAAACACAAACACACGCAAGCATTATGTTTTGTGGATATAATGATGATTATATTATTTTATGGATCAACAATATTCAATGTTTTTTTTATATTAACTAACTTGTTGATACATGTTGGGCATTTAGACAGATCCAGTGTACTAATTATATAAATTCAAATAAGAGTGGAAATTTTGTATCAAAACCATTATCAATATAATTTACATAATGTTAACATGGCACTTGCAAAACATCTCTCCATTTAAGATCAACATCTTTGTGGTTTGGTTAACATGTTGAAAATGAATGTCAAAAATGTGACTTAAAACGAAACCCGTAATGCAAAGTCACCAGCATCCAAGGCTCATGACTGACCACAGAAACCTGTGGGGAAGGGGAAGGGGAAACGGCCGGTGTGTACCTGAAGCCCTGTTTGGTATAGAGGGTCACCTTGCCCCATGCCTGCTGCGACACACCGGCCACCCCAGAGCTGTGTAAATACCGTGCCGTCCTTGAGTCTTTGAAAATAACACACACACACACACACACACACACACACACACACACACACACACACACAGGCACACACACACACACAGGCACACACACACAGGCACACACACACACACTCACTGTGATTGTACACAAACACACACTGAGAGCTCCTACCGGTGTCGCTGCTGAAGCAGGTGGTGTGGAACTTGCCCATGTAGAACTCCACGCCGATGATGGCGAACATGACGATGGCGAAGAAGAGCAGCAGGCCGATCTGGAGCAGGGGAACCATGGCCTTCATGATGGACTTCAGAACCACCTGGAGACCTGGGGGAGGGCGAGAGAGGTTCAGATACAGAGAGAGAGAGAGAGAGAGAGAGAGAGAGAGAGAGAGAGAGAGAGAGAGGGAGAGAGAGAGAGAGAGAGAGAGAGAGAGGGAGAGAGAGAGAGAGAGAGAGAGAGGACAGTATGATAAGGAAAGAGAAAAAGGGAGGAAGCAGATAAAGTGAGAGCGAGAGAAGAGCAAAAGTGACTGGTGTAGATGTTCATGTTCATGTTGTAGATGTGTAATAGACAAGAAACCGCTTTGAATATCATATTAAGGGTGTAAAAACCCACCTTAATACAGTCCTGTAAGGTTTCTATTTTATATAAATAAAACAAAACGAAACAAACAGAGCAAACAGTGCTCCTCTTGGTATTAATAATATCCATATTTCACTGTAAACCCTTTACATCTTACAACCGCCTGCCACTGACCAGTATCCTAGCAACAGTGCGTCAGTTGATCGTCAATTCGACGTGTGGTACGCAGGTGCAGAATGTACAGAAGGTAAAGTTTACCACCTGGGACTGTGTGTGTGTATGTGTGTGTGTGTGTGTATATATATATATATATGTGTGTGTGTGTGTGTTTGTGTGTGCGCACATTAGCATCTGTGTGGGCAAGTGCGTGAGTGTGTGTGGGTCTAGTTTAGTCTCTGTTCTAGATTCGTTTTTAGTCTAGTTTAGTTCCTCGTCAGCTTTATGGTCTTGGTTCTGGTCTGGGTTCTGGTCTGGTTGTGGTTAAGGTTCTGGTCTAGGTTCTGGTCTAGGTTCTGGTCTAGGTTCTGGTCTGGTTCCTGGTGTAGGCTCTGGTCTAGGTTCCGGTCTGGTTTATGGTCTAGGTTCTGGTCTAGGTTCTGCTCCTGTTCTGCTCTGGTTCTGGTCTAGGTGCTGGTTTAGGTTCCAGTCTGGTTCTGGTCTAGGTTCTAGTCTAGGTTCTACTCCGGTTCTGGTCTAGGTTCTGGTCTCACTTGGTATTCCTGACACCAACTTGAGGGGTCTCAGGACTCGGACTGCCCGCAAGGTCCTCAGGTCGAGACCACGGTCTGCACCCACCGTCGTCAGGATGCTGAACACACACACACACACACACACACACACACACACACACACACACACACACACACACACACACACACACAC
>JAOPJO010000097.1:13629620-13643390 GCA_027123675.1 Molva macrophthalma
CACACACACACACACACACACACACACACACACACACACACACACACACACACACGCACACACACGCACACACGCACGCTCAACGACGGCAAGGAAGGAAAACACACACCTCTGGCAGGTTTTGGGTGGCTATTCTTGGCTTGTCCTGTAGGATTGCCTGGATGCAGACTCTGTACCCATGCAAAGGCTCATCTTGAAGAAGAAGAAGAAAACCGCATGGGAGAAACAATTTGAGATTGACCCCTAGAGCGCTACACACTTGAGGCTGCAGGTGAGCATCAGTCTATACCTGTCTGTCTGTCTAGCTCCCTGAGCATGGTAGAAACACAGTGGTCAAAGAAGTCTGGCAGGGTGTCGCTGCACCTCCCAATGAGGCCCTTCATCACGTTCTTCAGCTCCTTTCCAGCGAGGCAGTATGGGTAGTCTGCACACGCAAAGACAGGAAAAGTGAACTATGTTTGTAGAAGCAAGCCCTTGAAAAGGAGCATAGCAAATTAAAAGTACAAGAGTTACAAAAACATTCACTTAAAGCAAAACTTTCCCTAACATATTTGAACACGAGAAAAACTAAAATGTACAATATTTCTAACTGGGAAGGACGATAAAATAATGTAGTGTGATGCCGTGATACGGAAAGGTTGTTGTTATTAAACCTTAAACTTAAAAAGATGCCCCCAAGACGACAGTGTTTGGGTAGACTGACCATGGGCATAGTTGCTGAGGGTGGGCTCGCTCTCTTGCACATTCAGCTTGTGGTTGAGGTATCCGGCCAGGTCCTTGACCCACACCGATGGGCTTTCTGGGAAGAGAGCCTGGCTGCGACCCAGCTGCTGTTTCAGTTCCGAGACATCCAACTAATGGAGGGGAGACGGACAGCAAGAAGGCCCCGGAGCAAATAAGAGGGTGAGATGAGTGAACAAATGTCAACAATGACCACTGAAACAAGATGGCCATTATGCAGAAGCAGAACTGTGATTAGGCATGTGATGCTCCATTATGCACAGTGCAGCCCCTCTGGCTGTGTACAAATAAATAACTAACATCTATGTTTAGAGCAATGATTCTGCAAAAAACTATTTAACAGTCTACAGAGAATTCCAATCCATAGTGATCCAATAATGCATTACTCACCACTTTGAAGGCCGCCTCCAGGTTCTTGTGAGCAGAGGCGGTGGGCTGTGGGCTGTTCAGTGGACTGGCCTTCTTGCTGGGCTTGCTCATGGGAGGCTTCTTGTTCTGGGACTCCACGGTCGGCGGAGGCACCTGTTCCTTGTTCTGTTTCTTGGCCATTTTCTCAAAGTTATCGTATAGGGTCTCAGACATGATCAGGGGCGCTGAAAGGTAAAGCCAACAGTAAGCGGTGGTCGATTAGGGACTCTGGAGAGCAGTGGACTGACGAAATAAAGAATAATCTGATCATGAGTCTTTCAGACCGCAACTCCCCCTCCCTTGAGCTCCCCTAAGCACTCTCATACAATTTACACAGGAATACAGCTAAGCTACAGTAGAGTTTTAAGGACTGCCAAAACATGGAAAAGCCTGCAGGGATTTCAGTTACTGAAGCAGAATCGACTTTATTCATAATGTGTCAACTAATACTTTTTTTGCCTTTGCCTGCCTACCCTGACAGTGTTCGAGTACACCTGCTCATGCACACTCCCCAGCACCTGTAGGCACTGACAGGTGCAACCAGTTGCTTAAGGATCATTCTACAGGGTTGCTGCTATACAGTGGGACACGTGTGTAGAAACTATAGAAGTGGTACCTCACAGAGCAGGAGATTACATTTCAGTTAACTCACACCGCAAGTATGGCACCAGGATTGCACAAAATGTGTCTCTGGATCTAGACAATGGTAATATTTTTGTACCTGTACTTGTGCCCCACAATTTTTGGCTGCTCGACAGTCGATATAGAGATAGTCGCAATATACAGCCAGCTGAGCCAATGCACTGGGGGATTGTCAACACAGATCTTAACTCTGTGCAGAAGATGGATATCTTGGTAGGTAATAATCCACAGTAAACCAGATGATATAGAAGACATGAGGTTGAAAATGATGACTGTATGCTAGACTCTTCACCCTGCATGATTATTGGTTCGTAAACTGCAGTCAGCATGTTTTTTTGTTTTTGTTTCGTACAGCTGATTTTTACAGCTGATGTAAAATGTTTTGACCTTATCATAAAATGATTACATCAGCCGGGCTGACTGACCAACCAATCAATTTGATAATTGATTGATTATACTAGACACACTAGGGTTTTCAGCATAAAGAAATTATTTGCTTCAAACCCATAAAATATTTGCTCATACATTTTCCTATTCTGCAGCACCATGCATGATGGCACTTACACTGAGTGTTACTATTTTTAAATTCAGATAGACTTTGTCCTTGCGTAATCACTGATAACAGAAGTGAGCAAACAACAAGCAGTCTTAGTGTAGTGATCTATATCAAAAGTGACGACATTATCGTTACACGTGGTGTAGTTGAGGTTTACATAACTTTCAATGCAGATTGGAAATGCATGTATATTGATCCTCTGTAGAATACCCTCCCTTTGATGACGGTTGATGTTTTCGTGTCGAGAACAATAGCGGACATTAAATTAAATTTAATTTAGCGGACGCTAAATAAATTTGTTCTTTCACATACTGTCATTTCAAAACATGATTATACATTTGTTTTTACAAGTTAGCTCATAGTCATACATTAGGCATGCCAAATAACTATATATTTAGCATCTGGTGAAGATGAACGGCTCACTAACATTAATTTTCTGGGGATTATCATGATAACGAAACGCAGACTCAGCATCGTCGACAGCTGCCATATAATGGCTCAACAGCCAATAGAGTTGCACAGGCACCACTGAACGTAACTGATATCAAAAACACACACACACATATATATATATATATAAAAAGTATTATAATAAAACAAAGACATCTCAGAGAAAGAGAGATACCATTTCGTTACAAGTATGTTAGCATGCTTCTCGAAATGTAGCCAATTACTCGCCGCTGATGGTTACATCTGTTGACACGGCTTGGATAGACAGACAGCTGGTCCCTTTACAATAGCTAACAACAACAACAATATACCAACTATAAGCGTTAAAAGTGATGATACATTTGTGTTAACGGCTTATTACCAATGTCATAGAATTCCGATCTTTAGGTTGTTAATGAAAAGCTCAGCTAGGTAAAAACTGAGAGGCACGTCGGACAACTAGCAAAGCTCATTCAAGAGCACTACGCTAGCGTGCTAAGCTAGGCTAGCAAGCTTGTCAGTTGGGCTGACGAGTTCGCTTTACAGTTATAATATGGAAGGCTCACGCGCTGAACAACGTCCGTTTGTTCATTTGAGTTAAACAGGCTATGCCCGTCACTCGACAGTCCAATATTTCAATCTTGCTCTAAGAAAGGGTTAAGTGGGTCACAAAGTAACTGTCTGCTGGGCCGTGTTCACTTACGTCGAGTGAGTAGGTTAGATTCAGTCAACGCTTTCCTCGCACCACCACCGGATTTTTTATCACCCTGTTTTCCTCCCGAATTGCTGTTTTTCTTTCCTTTCTTCACCACTTCCCACTTGCCAACTGAACCATTATTCGAAGCCATGTTTCTGGGTCAACGGGATGTTCGTTAGGGATTCCTCCGTGGCTTCCTGTCTCTTTCTACCTAGTGAGAAATAATGGGCGGTTGGGCATTCGTTTGACGATTTAAATCGCTCCCATGCCACGTCTCCTTGTCGACATGACGTCAAACTGTTAGTTCACCACGTTCAAAAAGTACCTTATGTTGCAATAAGTTAAATGGTTACAATACCCGTTACAATTGTGTAACAAGTCTACAAAGCAATGTATTAACCTAAATTCGTCAAAAGATGACACCAAAGATGGGCTATGAAATAAATTCAGTTTTAATTAGGCACTAGATGTAAAAATGTTGGCCACTTCTTGTCTTACTGTTTAATTTGGTCACGTGTCCAGATTGAATTAGGCCTAATAGAGCCTGTTATATTGGCTTTAATCATAATAAGGAACAAATGATACAAACAAATATGGTTGATAGTGTTTGTAATGTAATAACTGTGCATTGTTGCAATGGAAAAAGAGAGACCACAGCCTTTGGTCCTATTGGGCTTGGGAACCTCTGACTTTTATTGTATTTCTCCAATAAATACAAATTATGCAAGTTGATCACATGGCTATCATGGTAACAAACAGCAAAAGATAGAGTGAGTGAGGGAAGGATGTTGTTCTGTTCTCTCAACTGGCCCAAATCATGTCAATCACCTAGAACACTGTCAGTCTGGCTGTCAATCAGAACAAACCACACCAACTAAGTTATAGGCAGCCAATGTGGTGTTTAACGCAGATCAACGTATCAAAACTCAACCCCAAAACTCAATACCGCAACCAAAAAGAGATAGCAGCTAAAATCGTTGCACATAAATAGCATTGTCAAACATTAGTACTGTATTAGCAGTAACAATTATTTAATGCCATATTTTCAAAAAAACATTTATTGATTCATATTGGTACAAAGCTTGACACTAAGATCTGGTCGCCTCTAAAAAAATAAGTTTCACATAAGATGTATCAGACATAGCCTTTAAGCCAATCAATGCAAGTCAAAGAAAATGCAGATTCAAAATAAATCAAAAAAATATAAAATAGCGTTTTTTTTGTGTATTCCTGTGGCAGCAGCCAGTCACATTGGCATCATGGCCTCTATCTGCTCTGCTACAGTTTGTGCAACACCTTGTCTCTCTCCAGAACCACATTTACATGCCAGTACATTGTTTTCCGAAAAGGAAACTGTTAAGAGCAGTTTACAAAAACATTATGAATAAATAAAAACATAAATATGTTTGTTTTTTCTTCTTCATATAAATATAAATAAAAAGCAATTTATCATTATCCAGGAGGGCTCAATAAATAATAATAGTTAATTGAAAGATAATCATGGTGCTTATATATTCACCACTCAGTGTCGACTCTTTACGTTTGCCAGAATTTCTTTGCGATATGAACGTGTGTAAAATTGTGTGAAAGTGATATGTTAGAGTTGCGGTTGTAGTGGAGGGACCACCAGTGCTGAGCCACCTTCCAGAGAAACGTCCCGTGTGTGGTGACGGTAGTAATCATATAACCACCGGGTGACCAAAAATATATAGAATCAGCCCCAATGTGTGAATTACAGTATCTGGTGGAGGCAAGTGACACGTTGATGAATAGAAAGCACTGCTGGAAACGTGTTACCAATGCCAGGACCCTGTAAGCTCACCGACATCGACCTAAATAAAGAGACAAAAACAGGCTAGCATGCACCGTAGTGTAGCACCCCCACTGGAGGCTTAACTAGCAGTGCTAGCAGTCCCGCTCTCGTAATGGACATAGAGCATGTGAGGTTCGCTGGAAAACAGGCCGCCAAAGTCACCAAGTCCCCTTTTATTCTAGAGACGGGTCTAGATTAAATGTTTTTCAGCGAGGGGAGTCAGAATGTAGTGCATATGGACAACTGTAGGGAGTATCAAAGAGCGATCATAGACTGAAGGAGGTGGGAGATGAGGCCTTAAAATAGAAACAAGACAGGGCTGGGAGGGGTTATGATAGTCATGAGCGTTGGGTCGGATGATGGTGGGGTCTGACTCGGGATGCAAACGGGCTGCTGACATGGGTGCGATCAGAAGTCCTCGTTGTCTCCTTGTGCACCCTCATTTTCCTCATCCTCCGGTGGCGCAAAGCCGTCCTGAAAAAGCATGGCAGACAAGTGTAAGGAAAGACAAGCTAGGATCAATCACAGCCTGTGGGCCAACGTATCCCATATCAACAAGGGAGCGAGCTCAGAGATGTTTTAACAACTTGAATTGAGCATGACAATAATAATTTATAATACAAATAAAGTTGGTTGTTTGGAAGTTACATTATCCATCCGAGACATAGATTGTTGATGTTTTGGTTGTTTGGTTCTTTTTACCTCTGTGGCGTAGAGTACATCCATAATTTTGCTGAGGGTGGGGCTGTTGTCGCTATCGTTCTCCTGGCAGATGAGCTCGATGTCTCGCAGCTTGCCAAAGTAGAAGTCCCTCTCCTTCTCCAGGCCGTCTACGGTCACCTTCAGGTCCAGCAGCTACCATGGCCGACAGGGAGCAAGACGGCAGACGGACACCAGGAACCAAGGAGCAGGGAATACAACAGAAAAACAAAAATACTTTGAGGATGGCGGTTCGGGTCGTCTTTTCAGTTTCATTTGCATGAGAACGACATGTCGGAAGCACAGTACCTGCTGGTTGAGCTCCACCAGCTCTGCTTCTCCTCCGTTGCGGACCGGATGGGCGGTCCTGCGAGCAGGGGGCGCGGTGTTGATCTGCCTCTGTGGGGGCGGGACTGTCTTGGGCACCGGGGGAGACGTTCTCATTGGGCCTGGATGAAATGTGCACACACACAGTTATGTGATGTTCAAGTCTTCTGTGATTTGAATACTTCGGGAATTATTTCTGCTATCACTTTCATGCTGGCGTATGGAAGCCAGCAATCTCTTTTAATCTATCTAATTTCTTTAACGTGTAAGTGAACCCCCTGTTTCAGGTGGAATACGAACATATGAAAATAAAAAAAATGTTTCAGGTTCTAAAATTCTAGGAAGGAAGGGGGAGGTGTTATCCCCATGGCTATGCCAACTTTTGGCTATTATGTTTAGCAACCATGACAAAATGGCAAAGCTGACTACGTTGAAGATAATAGGAGACATATTAACAAAATTAGATTTCGGGTTCACTGCCACTTTAAATCAGTCATCATCTGACTTTCAATAACTTTTTATTGCACTCAAAACCAAGCCAAGTCAAAGAATCACACATTAGCCCCTTTCTGGCAGTGGGGGAAAAAACATAGTCAAGTAAGACTCTTGATTCTCGTCAAATCATTCTTACATTATGATTAACTCAGTGGACACTAACTGGATGTCAGGGTCATTTGAAGTTGATTGCGAAAACATGTGAGGAAAAAAATAACATAATAGTGTTTCGTCCAGACCTGACACTTGAATGCAAACTATGTGTCAAGAAGTTAATAATAATAATAGCGGATGCGACTGAGGTAAAGTTAGTTTCACATCCAATATTAATTTGACTTTTTTCACACAGAATGTCAATGGCTATGTGAAATCAATCACGAATATGAAACTAACTTTACTACGGTGTGGAGAAGAGCACTCTACTCTACTCATGATTACATGCTAGTCTGCGTTATGGCTATTTTCATTTAATTTAATTTTCATTCAGGGCATGGGACGTGGTTTTAATTAAGTGGTCAGTTATCGATCAGATTGTTGATGGATTGTGATCCGATCACCACGCGCGCCAGACCATCTCTGTATGCGTCCTGGTGCATTGGTTTTCCGTGCCAAGACAATCATTTGTGTTTACATATTCAGTCACAGCACCAGGGCAACTTAATGTCTAGCAGGCTGTACTAAGAGGTGTCCAACATCATTATTTCAGACAGTTTTTAGATCAATAACTCACATTAAGCTCAATTATTCACATTAAGCTCAATAATTTCCATTAACTCTCAATTGTTGAATTCACTTTTGGGAAAGCATTTTGTGAAGGGTTAACATTTTTTTTGTTGCAGAGAAATTGACGGAACAGATTTGCTGGCATTTCGATACCGGCCCCTGTGCCGCTGAATTACCGGCACAGGACGCATGTGTGAATGGACTATCATGTTTTGCATGTATACAGGGTTTTGCATGCAAAACAGGAATCAAGTGTGAGAAAGTGAGCAAGACGGTGAGAAAAAATTAGATCAACACACACACACACACACACACACACACACACACACACAGACGGAGTGAACAGCTACCTGGCCGAGTGGTTCGTTTGGGTTTGTGGGAAAAGATGTCGCCTGGGGTTAGGAGAAGGGTGGGGGGGTTAGGAGCACGGGTGGCAATGGTTGCATGGTGAAATGAGAGAGCAGCGGAATGGGTTTTTTTCCGTCACAATGGGAGTTCATAAAAAAAAAACATCCAGAACGCCAGGCGTGGCACCAACCTTGATTGGGTGGGGGCGTGGCATCATGGCCCTGTCGAATCTGCAGGGGGTCGTAATCCTTGCCATCGTAGTTTGCGTCGAAGAACTTCTTGAACCACTGGACGAATTCAAAGTTGTCCTGGAACTTGCCCTTCACAAGCCTCTCCACAGGGATGATCTGGTGGTATATGTGGATCAGGAGCATGGTTTAACACAAATGTATAGGTTTTTGGTCTCACCAAGCATTGCGGTCTCACAATTTCTCTTTCCATGTATGTATGAGTTGGTTCATACTATGTACAATATATCAGATAACATGGAATATTAATAATTTGATTGTTTTTATTTTGTATTTGATTGTGCTGGTGCTCTCTGATGCAGATAACCTAATTTACCCTGGAATCAGACAGATAGTCAATACCAGTATCTGTGTCTCTCTATGGGGTACAATTGCTGAACTTTTTTGCCACAGTTGGAATGAAAGAACAGCAGTGATAATGTGGAACGGCATGACAGCAATCGCCTCTGGGGTTAGGGCTTGTGATCACAAGAAGACTTTGGTTAACCATTCATCTCTTGGCACAGATTTCCTACAAATCGTTCACAAAAATCTGAGGAATGTACAGTTTAATCATTAATAAGTATAGATACACATAATGAATTAGGGCTTTAATTTAACTGCAATACATTTAAAAACTCTTTAATAACCTGTAAGGTATGATATGTAATTTCTGCTGCTAGGGGTCATTCAATCAAAACAATAACAAAATAAGTAGTTTGATGACGTTGTGAAGTAGCATGGGATTTGTTGTCGGCTGGGGAGTTATTGTCTTCATCAACATTGCCGGTGAAAGTCTATCTGACGTGAATCAGGCAGAATTCATGTTCACGGACAAGGTACTGTATTAACTTTTTACTCAGGTTAAGTTTACTCAAGTTTATTCCCATTATGTAATTTCATTCTAATGAAATGGTTACGTAAGCTTAAGTAATGTAAACTTGCTACCTTACCATTAGATGAGTCGACTAGCCATACAGCTGTGGCTAATGTTATGTGGCAAAGTCAATCTTGGGGTAACGCGCTATAGGCACTGTTTCTCCATGGTCAAAACAATCATACTTAAATTACTTTATGTGTGTGTTGAACGTTGTTGTAACGTTTTAATGTTACCTTCACATTAGCTTGGTGGCTGGCATGAGCCACTTGTCATAGACAAAATGAAACGCCCTGTTACCTTAAAAAAGCTATGGATATCTATGGGTCTTTAAAATACCTATAATGAATTATTTCTAAGTTATCCTAAAGTTGACTAACGTATTCTACTTTTTGTTATTTTATACTTCACTACTACATTTTGTGTAAAAAAAAAGGGACACAAAAAGGCCATCATAAAAACTGCTTTAAATGCTACTGTTTGGGTGTGTGCAAACATACACACCTTATCCACATTCATTCTCTTGAATGCAGCCTGCAAGACCTTAAAATTTTGGATTGACTCATGTTCCAAGCGAGCGTTGAACTTGACTTTTTTTAACAATAGACACCCAGGAAACAGAATATCCATGAACTGGCAATATGCAGCACCTGCAGAAAATACAATAAATTCAAAAAACAAATAACACCAATATAAAATATCTAGATTTAAGAACATTGTGGGTCTGTATTGAATGGGAACTAGTGTTTTGTTTACCTGAACATAGCTGTTCTATTTTGGTATAAGTGAGTTGTAGAGAATCATTGACCCAGGCCAACATGTCATGACGACTCATGTTTTCTATTGTCATAGAAGTTGAGTGGACATTCACCGCCATCCTCCTGCATGCACAGACAAATGGGTACAATATAATAATAATAACAACAATTATGATAATAAGAACAATAATAATAATGATATATATGGTCTAGGTTACTAAATTAACAATGATATATTGTAGTAGTAACCCAAATTCAGTATGTGTTCAATGTCATCACATAACATAATTGCCATCACCTCCTCTCAATTTGAAAAGCAATCTCTCAATTTGCTGAATTCCTAATGCACTCCTATTAATTTGGGCCTTACAAAGAGAGCTAAAAGCAGTTGTCGACCAAGTAATTAATGTTTAATTACTTACATTTGAACATTATTATTAAAAATGGTTTCACTATTTACATCTAACCAAAACAGAAATCAACTCACAATTTATTACAGACTTAATCATACTTGTATCACCTGTAAACTTATCGTAGGAGAAATCTGTCAAGCTATGTTCCTTTGCTGGTCCACCTGATACAGAGACCTAAAGACACAAACCAAGAGATTATGGCCTATTGTACAGTAAGTCAGGTTAAACAGTTTGCATAGCAACCATTCATTCTGGACCCCAACAAAGCAAATTAGCTGTATACAATTTATGATTGAGTATCTTGCTAAAAAGCACTTCAGCAGGCTATGATTGAAGGTAATTGGGGCGGGAGGTAATGCCAGCCGGAATGCTCCTCTTGCCAGCTCCTTACTCTATATCTAGGCTAATCCTCTCCCTTAGGTTCAGCGTGTTGTAACTAATTGTACTCTACACGGCAGCCTGAGAAGTCAACGAGTTCATCCAGACACTTAATGTCTTTTGTAATAAACACCACACCAGCAAAGTATTTAAATGTATCCTACTGAATGCCTGTGATAGGGTAAAACGGAACATCCGATGGAGGGTCCTGTAACGTTATTCTATAAAGGCTGTATGCCAACACCAGCAGGTAAATAATGGTCCAATGCGGCTGTAGTTGGCAAGTCTGTCAGGCTTGAAAGTTGCTTGCACAAAAAATCCCATGCTGCATTCTGATGTACAAGCCCTAGTCTAAAAACATGTATAAATGTATTTATACATGTTGTCTCATTGACAACATGTATAAATTGATTGTCATCTCATTGATTGTCTCATACACAGAATAATCACAGAAAGCATGACTGATATACCTACTTACTGACTATGCATTAATTAGCACAATAAGTTACAATAGATAGGCAACGTTTCTATAGTGCAGTGATGTTGCAATATTTGGATCCCATCACTAACACAGCTCAGTTCTTTAAAAAGCTTTAAAAGCTGATTTTTCTCCTTAAAAGACAAAAATTGACAAAATAAGAGGTTATGGTTTGCCCTCGAGCTCGTTTTTTGATTCATAGGGTTATTCAAATATAAAGGAAATCAATTAAAATTACGCAAGTTCCATAAAAAAAAAGCTCAACTGCACAGCGATTCCTTTTAACCGCGACGTCGTTCAGCTGTACATCATCTGCTGTATTTAGCAAACTATCCTGCGAGTTATTAGCCATATGGCCAACCACTCGGGTCGGCTAGGGGGGCAGTGACAGCACCAACACATGCCTTCAGTGCTAGGACTGGCATAGATGTTAGCTGCTACCTAGCTAACACCAGCTACCGCGGACAATCGTCACGGTGAGCTGGGGACCAGTCTATGGTGCCGTTTATTACAGAAAAGTGGTGGTCTTTTAAGTGAACGGCAACGGTCTCTCCCCTTTTCTCCGCATAAGCCGTTACTATTGAAACCCATAGTGTCTAGTCTAACGTTACCCCCCTCTGGAGGCCTTCCGAAAACACACACGCACATTCCCACTCAAATAACAACTGCGTTGTCATCCATGTAATGGGGTATTTATCTTAATATGTATTGTAAAAATAGGAGATTATATTGCTCACGTTTAAAGCAGAGAGAGACATTTCTAACTATTTCGATAAGCAATAATACTCACTGAGGTGTGACGACGTCCCGTTGTTTGCGGTGATAAGCTACACCGTTGCTAGAGAGCTTTCCAGTTTGGCTCAGCAAATTGCGCGAGACTTCTCCAGCGCCAACCACGGAAGTGCGCATGCTCAATGATTTGACGTTGGTTTAAATATTACCTGAATCTGACCTACGCTCATTCTATCCGCTCTCCCTTTCAGTCCCTCCAGAAAAAATACTTCTGAAAATATTAAAATATTTAAATACAGTTTTATTTTCTGCCAACGTTGTTATTCTTGTTGTTATTTATTGTTTCATATGATTTTGTTCGCACGCATCACATACTGTTTTTGTTAGGTTATTCGGTTACACACACACACACACACACACACACACACACACACACATTTAACAAACACACACACACACACACACACACACACACACACACACACACACACATTTAACAAACACACACACACACATTTAACAAACACACACACACATTTAACAAACACACACACACACACACACACACACACACACACATTAAAAACACACCGCGTTCAGCGTGACCTCCTCTGTCAGACTCCAACCCGGTGACCTCCGACCCCTCTGCAGGAGTGCACCATTGAGCTGATCTTCGCAGCCTTCGCCACCACCGCCAGCGCCAGCACCTCCCTCATCATGCAGCTGCTGCGGCACCCCGCCGTGCTGGAGCGTCTGCGCGAGGAGCTGCGCTCGCACGGCCTCCTGCACAATGGGAGGCTCCTCCCCGAGGGGCAGCTGAGGCTGGACTCCATCGCCGGCCTCAAGTACCTGGACTGTGTCATCAAGGAGGTGCTGAGGCTTTTCACGCCCGTCTCCGGGGGCTACCGCACCGCCATGCAGACCTTCGAGCTGGACGTGAGTCGCCGCCCCCCTCGTCCGTCCCCCTCACGCCGCCTCCTCCTCCGTCCCTCCTCTTCTCTCCTTCTCCTCGCTCTCCTTCCTTCTCTCCTTCTCCTCGCTCTCCTTCCTTCTCTCCTTCTCCTCTCTCTCCCTCGTTCTCTCCTCTCCATCCTCCTCCTCCGTCCCTCCTTCTCTCCTTCTCCTCGCTCTCCCTCCTTCCCTCCTCTCCATCCTCCTCCTACTCCATCCTTCCTTCTCTCCTTCTCCTCTCTCTCCCTCGTTCTCTCCTCTCCATCCTCCTCCTCCATCCCTCCTTCTCTCCTTCTCCTCGCTCTCCTCTCCCTCCTTCTCTCCTCTCCCTCCTCCTCTATCCCTCCTTTTTGCCATCTCCTCTCTCCCTCCTTCTCTCCTCTCCCTCCTCCTCCTCCATCCCTCCTTCTCTCCTTCTCCTCTCTCTCCCTCCTTCTCTCCTCTCCCTCCTCCTCCTCTATCACAGAACATGCCATCTTGGATCATAACAATCAGTGAAAAACAAAACCTTTGAACGCTGCATTGTAAGTATATTACTGAAACAGTTTACGATTCAACACGAGGATTGCCTGACCACACCATCATCGACCACAACCGCCCCGACCACAGTGTTCAGAAATCCATATTTTCTGAACACTTGACAGAATGCCGGCACCGTCTTTTTGTTTTTATGACGTTTAACATCGAAACGTGCAGCGTTTGAACGGAAGCTAGCAAGCCCTTCTCTGTACTCCCCCTCCTCTTCCCAAATGATCCCTGCAGATGTCATTCTTTCTTCTCTTTTCTCTTTGGAATTGTTCATTCTTAGAGAGACTCAGTCCCAGACAGAGGGAACGGAGAGCTAATCTTTTGAGCGTGTGTATGTTGAGTGTTTGGTGAGCGTGTGTGTGTGTGTGTGTGTGTGTGTGTGTGTGTGTGTGTGGTCCACCCTGATCCTGTTCCTAGATGGGTCCTCACACTTCAGATCCTAATGCTGTTGATTCAGTCTGTCCTTCAATCTCCTATTACTCATTCATCACCAAACACACACACACACACACACACACACAAAGCCCCCCTCACCTCCCCCACACACACA
>JAOPJO010000097.1:13643490-13650990 GCA_027123675.1 Molva macrophthalma
CACACACACACACACACACACACACACACACACACACACACACACACACACACACACACACACACACATACACAGATGTAGCCTCTATCTCATTATGATTGTTTATGTAATAATAATACTTATTATTATCATATTATCGTATTATAACTATTAATTCATAAAGAATACAAGTTGTACAAGATAAAACCTTTCCAAATGCTGTCAAATGTTTAAGCTCCACAGGCAGCAAGGTGTGGCATTTTGAAAAGACATACAAAAGACACAGACCATTTCATGGTTTTTTTTCCAACTTTTTTTTATCTTTTACTCTTCTTCTTGTTGCAAGAAACAAGCAGCCACATACAGATTCAACAGGTTCACTGTCCAACACAACAAGAATCTACAAACACACACAGTCACCGACCACCAGTCACAGTGCCTTCAACAAAACACCTTTACCATCCAACGATTCAAAAAACAACAACCAAACAACAGAATGTCATCGTAAGTAATCATTCAAATAAAAAATAAAAACAGCACCAGTGATGGAACTTGCAGAGTTCGGACAGAGATCTGATCTCATGTTTTCGGTTGGGAGGTGCATCGTCATGCATGGACTTATGGCACAGATTATTCACATTGGCACAGGTAATCTTTCAGCGAATAACAATAACAATTATAACAGTAATAAAAACAAATTCCTCAATATATGGTGCACAGACAAGGAAACAGGATCATGTATAAATATAGTACTGGTTAGGCAGGAATTAGTGACATCGTCATCAGTAGTGACCAATAGCAATGGTCCTTGGTGCTTGACTCCTCTATATCCGTGCAGCTCCGTCCTACTGTCTTGCGGAACCAACACTCCCCTCTTTGTCTGAAGGTGCAAATAACGCACGGCTCGGTTGTTTTTTCCTTTTGATTAATGCCGTTCACAACTGGTTGGGTTCCGCGTTTTACATTATCGTATATATATATCAAAAGATATTCAGAAAAATTGCACAGTGTAACTTGAAGTCTATTGCCCCGTCTTTATTCTAAATTTGTTTTACTCAAGCCTCGGTTTTCCAGTGGCGATAAATTCAAAAGACTGCAATTCAGTGACATCTCATCTATTTTTACCCAAAGTCTGTCATCATCTCTGCCCAAAAGGTAATCTCAAGACATGTCCTGTAATGGAATGACAAATATATTCATACATTAAAATGGATTGTTTGAGGAATGTAATGAACTGTGGGGGTCTTTATCCAAGAAACTGTAAAACAATGGACCCCTCTCTCCTCCCCAAAAATATAATCTGGTGTCATGACTTTCACTGTTTAACCTTTCCACTTCCACATCAGGTTCATGAAATGCAGACAAAGAAAATCACATCTTTAGGTTTCGCTTGACAACAATGCTGATATTGTGATGAACTTAGATCCCAGCAGGGGCATCAAAAACCACAGAATAATTTCAAGCACCGATTCAATAAAAGTGTGTTAACAACTTGCAAGTTAACATTATTTGTACGTTAAAGATATTAATACAATTCAGGATGAGGCTCGGATAGGCTGTGTTTTCGGGGGGGTTATTTTGTGTGTGTCAGCAGGCTTGGACAAAGTCAGTGGAGGTCTGAGGCGGGATGGGGTAAAAGCCGGTCCTCCAATTTGGGCGCACAGTGTGGTAATGGTGACGAGAGGAGAGGTGGACGCAGTGGGATTTCATCACCACACGGCACAGTTAATCCGTAGTGAAATGTTAACACTGTGTGTGTGTGTGTGTGTGTGTGTGTGTGTGTGTGTGTGTGTGGAGGGGGTGGGGGGTACCCATGATGCACCAGGGCACCCGCCAAGTGTGGGTGGATTGGGAAGAAGACAAAGCACATTATTCTAAAGCTATGGTGTCTAAAGTGTATAGTATACATGTTGTGTGTATGTGCGTGTCAGCGGAGAATACAGATACTTTACTGATCTCAGCTAGTAGTATTGTTTAAATAATTCAAACATCTAGTCAAGTCAAACCATTAAAAACTGTACTGTTTTTTCTGATCTTTCAGAGTTTTAGGCTTCATAATTAACTTTTGTTTATGAAGGAATACTAGTGAGGTCACAGATGAATTGAGTTTGTCTAACTTAGCATGAATCGCTTTGAATTTGAACGTTCCCATTTATAATTTCATTTGAATGATTCAGAGTTACTTTGGCAAATAAACCGTTCCCAATTCGATTCTTGATCAATCACACTGTTCAAAAGTCATAGACTTTGAATTTTCTACCTAATCGAGACCTGTGTTTAAAAATCAGTGCAGTTTTTCTTGGTTCTTTCCAGAATGTACAAAACACCAAGGGTCGAACTGTCAATATCCCAGTATCCATGGTTACCAGATACCACTGGAGCGACCACCGGGAGGTGCCAGGATACGGGCAGAGGACCTCTTAGGGATATGGTCGTCCACCTGGGAGCCTGAGAGAAAAAAAACCTCAATATCATAAAACTAGCTAGCTAGCAGCACAACCTAGCTGCTTTGTTTATGCATACTAGGAATATATACATATACTTAAGTGCAGATCCTTACTTAATCCTATCATATATTATATCTACAATCAATACAATCATGATTTAACTTGCAATTGCAAAATGTGTTATTGAAGGAATTTTAAAATCACTCTCACTTATATACTTAGACTGACAGAGAATATTAGTTAACTGTTAACTAAATGTAAGTAAATGGTTATTATTAATTAATGGTTATTGAATGCAACACATTCATATTTACATTAATACTGTACCACAGTTTTTTTGTCCCCTAATACCTTATTGTAATGATTTAACCTGTGCCCCTGAATACTACAGCCGCCTGTTTTGCCCCATAAACAGGACCCTGTGTCACTATCTCCTTCCCCACAGTGACCCACCTGAGAGGCTGAAGGAGGACTCGTGGAGGTCCCGCCCGGCCTGGTGCCCGCGGGGGCCGGCCTTGGTGGGGGTCTCTCCGTCTATGGGCCCCAGGCCAAGCTCCTTCTTCATGGTGGTGGCCACCTTAGCCACGTCGCCTGAGTATGGGTCCCTGTCCACTCCTTTCAACGCCTGGCTCTGGCAAACACACGCACACACACACACACACACACAAACACACGCACATGCATGCACACACACACAGACACGCACACACACACAAACACCCACTCACACATGACCGCGCACACATGCACGCGCACATACACACACGTGCAAGTGGGCGCACACACGCACACACACACACACACATACACACACATACACACACACACACATGAAGATTAGAGGAGGCATAGGAGTCCACTACAGATGGTCCTGCAGTATATAACTGCTGAATGGGTAGACTGAAACAGTGAACAACCTGTGTAATGTGTGTGTGTTTGTGTGTGTGTGTGTGTGTGTGTGTGTGTGTGTGTGTGCGTGCGTGTGTGTGTTTGTATGTGTGAGTGAGAGCAACCGAGATGGAGTGGGGGGTGACTTTGACTTAGATATTTGCTCTTTTGGAGGCTTCTACATGTTTTCATATGACTTTTCTAATCATCTTGGATTGAATGTCTTATTTTGTGAGGTGTCTTTGTGAGGTGTCTCTGTGAGGTGTCTTTGTGAGGTGTCTTTGTAAGGTGTCTCTGTGAGGTGTCTCTGAGTACACAACACCTTCTCTCGCTGCACCATCTTCTTGTAGAGGAAGTCGGGGAAGGTGCGCATCGGGTAGAACTTTCCGGAGCCCTCGGCGCACATGAACACGCCGTTCTCGCACACCAGGCGGCCGCGGCTGATGGTTACCAGGGGGACGCCATGGCAACGCATGCCCTCGTAGAGGTTGAAGTCTCCGCCCTGCGCCTGCGTGCTCACGGAGATCGTCCTGCCAACGGGAGTGGAGACTTTGAGGGATAGACGGTGTGCACATTTGCGTTTGTGTGGTGTGTGCGCTTATTCAATGAAACACACTTTCCTTTTAATTTCTCACGTACACAATTACTGTTTGCTCGACAATGCTCGGATGGCCTTCTCCTTTTGATCGTGCAATTGAAAAGCAAATAAAATAAAAAGAAGGAAATAAATACACCAACAACACTGCAGGTTGCGCGTGGTTACCGCGTGAACGAACCGTCACACGGCCATGTGAGCCAATGACCGGGTAATACCTGGTCGTGTCGGGGTCCCACACGACAACGTCGGCGTCGGCCCCGGCGACGATGCGGCCCTTGCGGGGGTAGATGTTGTAGATCTTAGCCGCGTTGGAGCTGGTCAGAGCCACGAAGCGATTCTCGTCCATCTTGCCCGCAACCTAGGAGGAAGTAGGAGGAAGAACAACGGTTCATTTGTCTCCCGTCCACACACGCACACATCCATGTGTATGTATGTGTATATATATGTATGTGTGTGTATGTATGTATGTATGTATGTATGTATGTATGTATGTGTGTGTGTGTGTGTGTGTGTGTGTCAGTGTGGTCGGTGATAACACTCACCACGCCCCTCTCCCAGAGGACGCTCATGCGGTCCTGCACGCCGGCCAGGCCGTGGGGGATCTTGGTGAAGTCCTCCTTGCCCAGGGCCCTCTGCTTGGTGCAGAAGGGCCGATGCTCTGATGCCAGCACGCTCAGGGTGTCGCTGCACACACACACACACACACACACACGGACACACACACACGGACACAGTGCAAGAAGACGGGTGAGAGGTTTACAGAACGAGGACTCGGCTTGACTTCCTTTAAGACTACCATGGGTACAATAAGAAGACAAAATAAGTGTGTTATAGCGTGTGTCTCTTCTTCCAGTCTGAATGAATGACGTCCCTCGTCTCTGAAAAGGGAATGGCTCTAATACTCAATCTGTTAAGATTTGCATAATACCTTTGGAATCATATATATTTATTTATTTCTTATATTCATCAATTTTATAGTATCCATATCTATCAGATATAATATAAAAATATTCAGAGATACAAGCTTACTTTGCAGGCTATGATCATTGTTCCATCAGCTACATAACGGTACGCGCAGTGCTAACGCGCTGTGCTAACGCGCTGTGCTAACGCGTTGTGCTAACCAGGTGCTACGCTACGCTTCCCCACCGTTAGAAAGCTGCACCTACTTGCCCAGCAGGCCCATGAGGTAGTTGGGTGTGTTGGGGTCCAGGCGGAGGGGGGGCACCACCACGTGGGCGGCAGCGTGGGCCCAGTCCTGGTGGTAGTACTGCATTCCGCTGAGCACGGCGTGGGCCACGGTGGTCTCGGCATGGACCACCTTACCTGGGGGGAGAGAGACAGAGACAGACAGAGAGAGAGGCTACATTTAGGCACATTAACATTGTGTGTAAATGTGTGTATGTATGTGTGTGTGTGTGTGTGTGTGTGTGTGTGTGTGTGTGTGTGTGTGTGTGTGTGTGCATGCATGAGCATGTGTGTGTCTGTGTGTTACCCTGCATCTTTGCGGCAGCGATCATGTCTCCGGCAGACATGCTAGACACGTTGACCATGTAAATGGGGCAGTGGGCCTGCAAACGAAAGGACATCCACTTAGCTCTCTGTCTGTCTGTCTGTCTGTCTGCCTACCAGTCTGTCTGTCTGTCTGTATATCTAATTAGCAACTGTATATCTCTCTGTCTGATGTGTTGGTTTTTGGTTGAATCTTGTCCCTTTGTTCGCCTCCAATAGTATAGCGATGTGAACAGCCAAATAACAAAATAACAAGCAAACACTAGGACGCAGGAGAGATCAGTACCATGTAATAACTCACTGCCGCACCCAGCCAATCAACGACTCTTAAGACAGTAACATGCGTAAACAGAGGAAATACTGCTGGGATTCACTGGGGAACATGTGCTTCTTAATGTCTCTCATGTCATTAGCATGTTGTTAGCATGCTGACCTGGCACTGGTGTACTCACCCTGTTGGCAACAGTGATGGCCCTATGAGTGGCCTCCGACTCCAACTGTAGACACAAGTAGTAGAAATGAGACTATGTATCACAAGGCTCCAACAGAAACACCAACAGATCCAAAGCTTGATAAAATAAAGTAAACATGAGAAGAGAAATCATAGGCAAAATGTTTGTTTACCTCTTCTGGCCGACTGATCTCAATACCCTCTGGTCCACTGATGCCCAGATCCAGAGCTTCCTTAGCTCCCTGGAACACACACATGAGAAACAAGAACAATGTTTTGACGAGTTCGCAGTGAAAGTGGTGAGAGGGTTCAGTATTTCAATCTTTATCTTCGAATTGCTCATTTTTCAACTGGTAAAAAAAAAGAACAACGCAGATAATCATTCTGTTCTATCCAACCACGGTCCAGAAGATAAATCATTCTACAACAAAGGCACATTTCAATTGTGACCAGTTAATTAAACATCATTTGCGTGAAGCACAGGGCGTCGAGCCACGACAACAGCGCGCATGTGGCCGAGTGCAATTGCTTCACCTCTGCCACCAGCTCGCCGTTCTCGGCGTGCACGCGGGCGACGGCCCCGATGTCCTTGCAGGTCTGCAGGGTCTGGTAGAGCTCCGAGTCCTTCAGCATCATGCTGTCCTTGTAGGCCATGTACATCTGGAAGGAGTTGACCCCGTGCTCCCTCACCAGGGTCTCCATCTCGCTACGCACCTGGGAGACGGGCGCGGGTGGGAAGGGGAGGGGAGAGGAGTGAGGGTCAGGTCACCGAAGGGTTATTGCGACAGCCCTTGGTTTGTCGGGGTTGTAGTATTCACAGAGCTTCACGTGATCAAGTTCACGATTTTGCTGCAAGCCCCACCCCATACGCTCAATGTGGATGCTTATTTCTGTACGCATGCTCTATTATTGTTATTATTTATTATGAGATTATTATTTATACATATATATATATCTATATATATATAATTGTGGGCGTGTGTGTGTGTGGATGATGGCTGGTTTAAGCAGCCTCACCTGGCCCGAGTCAGACTGATTGGACTCTGGGGCCGGGTGAGACTGCACATATCAGGTTTAAACCAACCACACACGCTAAGGGAGAGATCTCCTCCGTGGCAACATGGAGCACCAGGCCATGTACCATTGTCTACAACCTAACGATAAACCGGTCTTCCAACCCCACCACTCTGTGTCCTTGTCTGGAGGAGCCCAGTAAAAGCCACCTAGGTGGCGTGTAGCATTGGCTTTGTTACAATTATATTGTTTTATTTGATAGCTATTATGTTGTCTTTTACTTTTTTTAGAGCTAGATGTATTCATTTATACATATTTATTATTTTACATGAATATATTATTTTACACTTAATAATAATGACTTTATTATGATTATTATATTATGATGACTTTATAAGGAAGTTATTATTTCTTTTTTATATGATCTTTCATTTGAAGATGTTTAGCTGATAAAGATCCCTTATTGATTTGAGTTTATATCTAAAAAGGTGCCCAAGGAATAGAGTTATTTCTGAGTAGTAGTCCCTGCTTAAACACCTCAGCCCTCATACAGGCTGGAGAGCCAGAGAATGAGAAGCCATATGGCTGTAAGGAGGGGGATTCCTATGCGG
>JAOPJO010000097.1:14011329-14022804 GCA_027123675.1 Molva macrophthalma
ACACACACACACACAAACACACACACACACACACACACACACACACACACACACACACACACACACACACACACCTCTCAGGAAAACTGAATTCCCTGGAACACACATGCCCACTCACTCACTCACACACACACCCATTGTAAGTGTTTATGGCCGCATAAATACAAAAGATTCTGCAGCCAAAAGTCGATCCCAACAGATTGAATAACTTGAATACATGACACACACACACACACACACACTCACACTGCATAGCAACATGTTAGAACCCAGGTAGACGTGACCCCCGCTTAGCATCGGAGTGACGCCTTCGGTCTGTAGAGCTCTGTTCTGGGTGTCACGCTGCTGTTGCCAAAGAACAAGCCGGCCCTGTTCATTAAAACAGTAATACGGATATCTCCTGGGAATAGCCCCTAGCTATTCTAAGCCTCTCGAGCTTGGCGAAACTTGTGCCAGTTTGCGACGGCGAGCCAATGGCAGCTCAGCTTTGACTTGTTTGTATGAAGTCATCTGATAGCTGATTGGTGCAGTGAAGTTGCCATCTCTGTTCTCTTTTGTACTTCTGTCTCTGTCTCTGTCTCTGTGTCTGTCTCTGTCTCTGTCTCTGTCTGTTTTCTCATTCTCATTCTCATTCTCTCTCTCTGTCCCTCTCTCTCTCTCTCTCTCTCCCCCCTCTCACGCTCTCTCATTCTCTTATAATTTGTTCAATTAAATTCAAATTCAATTGAATTATCTTTCTATTTCAGTCTCTCTCTCTCTCTCTCTCTCTCTCTATCGCGCTCTCTCTCTCTCTTTCTCTCTCTCTCTCTCTCTCTCTCTCTCTCTCTCTCTCTCTATCGCTCTCTCTTTCTCACACAGCCTCTCTCTCCGCGATTACTGTCTTTTTATAGTCATGGCTGGCTTATTATGTGTCAACTTGACGGTTTAAGGCCCAGAAGCGATCCTCTAAGGAAACTATATACAGCAGCAGGGCTATAATTAGTACAAAGGACTCCTTTCACAGCTCACTGTTGAGGACTACTTTGCGTGGCTGAACTCCAGTGACTCAGCATTACGACTCCTTGGTGTTAAGTGCTGTGTCCGGGTTAACTTCATTCCATGGGATTGGTTGTGATCTGACCTTGGCCATTTTGAACTCAACTGAACTTTTGTTTTTGGCGTGTTGAGCAATGATATGTTAATAATATAAGTTATTTTTTGTGAAAGTACATTTGAACTGAATCATAGATTGACAAAAGACATCCCTTAGTGGAAGGAGCAGCAATAAGATCAGTGAGGTCTGCAATATCTCAACATACTTTTACATGTAAAAAACTGTTTTTTCTTACTTGATAAATGACATCATTCATTGAAGATCACAATTAGTATTCGATTAATTGTGTCAGTTGATCGATTCGTCTGCACATTTTTTTTCCAGCACTCATTCGCAGCGTTCTGTTCCCTAGGCACACTGCAGTACATGGCCCCTGAGATCATAGACAAGGGCCCGCGAGGCTACGGCAAGCCGGCGGACATCTGGTCGCTGGGCTGCACCATCATAGAGATGGCCACGGGGAAACCCCCTTTCTACGAGCTGGGGGAGCCCCAGGCCGCCATGTTCAAGGTGAGAGGGAGAGGGGTGCTAATGTCTATCAGTCCACTCACATGCTCCTTCTTTGATCTGCTTTAGCTGTATGTATGATGGTTTCAGAAAGAATTTATTTTTTATTTTTTCATTTAATGAGCGTTTCATTATTTTAATTTTAAGTTGAGCAGAGCCGTGAGATGTTTTGACAGAATGTGTCGCACACAAATTGTATTATCAGTTAGTACAACAAATTGTACTATTAGTTGTTTACCTTTGCCCAACAATGACATAATACCTGCATATTCGCTGTCCTCAAAACAGTAAATGAGCCAGCATATGTTTGAACACAAACAAAAACAAAAAAGTGACTTTCAGGGAATAGGGGTATAGGGGAATGCGGAAAGCTACACATACCTCAATTATGCAAAACATTCCGGACACTTCTATGGAATTACAAAGCAGACAAAACACAAAATGATTGAAGTGGAATCTTGAACTGGAATCTTTTACTAATATCCCGAGACGAGTTGAGTTCACTCCGAGACGGAGCGCGAGGGTCAAACATGGGCCGACGCCCATCCGATCCTCTGGGCTAATGTCGGATAGACGGTTCGGCGGAGGCTGCGTGGGAACAGAACTGACAAACCCAAGTGTCACATCCTCCTCCTCGCGTCTGCATTCCTCAACGGCAGCGAGGGAGGAATGTCTTGGCTCCTTAGCAACCCCCTCTCAGGCTCCGTTCTCACCGTTTAACTCATTGTCGAGCAACCGGGACTGAATGTTCCGTCGGTTGAACTACCGTCTCCTTCAAAGCGGATCACGTGTGTGTGTGTGTGTGTGTGTGTCGCCTCAGTCGGGCGGAGCGTCTCCCCCTCGCTGTCTCTTCTTGACCCGGGACGTCTCGGCTGTTTGTTTCCTGGTTGGCATGGTGTCACACGACACGCTCGGTGTCCGCGGTCAACAGTGATTACGGGAAAGGATTCAGTGAGATACCATTCTCATGAAGCGTCCATCTCATCCGTTTTAGGCTTTAGACAGGGGTTGCGTCTTTTTAATTGATTTAAGTTATTGCCTGCCAAGTGTGGTTTGCTCTCTCGCTCCCTTTCTCATGCTGGTAAGAGGCAAGGTGTTGGGCTCCAAGTGTAAAGGTACTGGGATTGATTCCCCCCCAGTGTCCACAACCTAGCTTTAGAAATCCTTAAAGCAAGAAGCCCTAACCATTTACATGTTCCTAAATTAATCTGCATTCACTGTAAGTTGCTTTGGATAAATGCGGTTGCCAAATGGTAAATAATATATATTTTGAAAAGGTAGAATGAGCAGCAGAGGAATCCATCCATTTTTTTTATGGAGGCGGCGTAGCTACAATAATCATTTGTCTCTTTTTATTGCAGATTACAGCTTGAATGACGTTAAAAATAGCAGAAAAACAAATTATGTTTTTCACGATTAACGTAAAAAAAACATAAAATCATAATAAAATAAAACACATAAATAAAACTCAATTTCCCATCTGCCTCGCTCCTCCCTCCTCCTCCTCCTCCTCCTCCTCCTCCTCCTCCTCCTCCTCTGGCCGGGGCGTCGTGGGGGGGAATTCACAGGTGGGCATGTTCAAGATCCACCCGGAGATCCCGGACTCCATGTCCCAGGAGGCCAAGGCCTTCATCCTGCGCTGCTTCGAGCCCGACCCGGACCGCCGGGCCACGGCGCTGGACCTGCTGACCGACGAGTTCCTCACCGTCACCAGCCGCAAGAAGAAGGGCAAGAGCAGCTTCACAGGTGGGCGCCGCTGACCCCCCCGCGGGGGGGACGGCTAACGCGCGGCGGCGAGCCCCGCCCGTTAGCCGTCCGCTCCTCTGCGGCTTCGCCGACGCCTCAAAATACAATGATCTCGAAACGTCTCAGATCGGCACTGAGCTTGACGACTGAATCCGTGTAAATCTGTGTATAGTGCCCTTCAGTGTTTTCCTAAATCCATGCACGCTGTATGTTGTGTGTGTATGCGTGGTGTACACCGATGCCTACTTTTTCCTGAACCCATTTATCATCATGTAATCTGTACACGTCAGTATTTTTCCATATACATTGTATATTGTGTGTATTTGCCTGCTTGTCTTCACGTCAGTATTTCCCTGAAACCATGTATATCATTTATTGTGTGTGTGTAAGCAATCAGTATTTTTGTTACAAACAGGCATCTACTGCCAAGCTATTGCTTCAGAGTCCTTTGGCAAAGTTCCTTTCTGTTTTGCTTTGTTTGGGGACAAATAAGCCCATTCAAACTGGCTAATGAGTTGTATATGTAACCTCTCCAAAATACAGCCCAATCCACTGCAACTTGTTCCCATTGAATAGCTTTTTTTACCAACTGTCCAAATCAGGCGACATTGTAAATACGCAGAAAAACGGTGTAAACCTTGAACTTCTTCAGTTTTCCACACACTTGCCTTTTGTGTGTGTGTGTTCTTTTTTGGGGTCCAGAAAAATGTATAAAACAAAACGTGTGTCCCCCCTTAATCCTCTTGAATTTCCTTCAGGACCAATACAGATGTAATCTATAGTTGATATAAGGTCATGCCTAACAGGAACTGAACTGTGTTTGTCTCCCTCTCCCTCTCTCCCTCCCCAGCCCTGATGCCAGGATCAGGTGAGTTCCTCCCCCGCCTTATTTGCAAGCCCTGTGTCGGCCTTGCTTTGCTTAAAGCAGCCGTCCTCCCTTTCTATTTCTGTTCCTGCTTCCTGTCTGCTGTTGGCTGGGTCAGCACGACTCTGCCCTGTCCCCACACCTCAAAAGGAACGACCACGTCTCTCTGCATGGCCTTATCCAAACCAGGGCTTATCATGTTCACTCGCCTCCTCGTTATAACATCCAATAGCTGTCTGGCTGACCTATTGTGTGTCTCCTTGGGCCTGTTATTTTTCATGTTTTACTTTGACAAAGTGCACAACTTTTTGATATTCTTGCCCGGTGTATTTTGGAGCTGCATCATCCTGCCCAATTCCCGTCCAGATCCGGAGAACACTTTACCTAGAAGCATACTAGATGCTTAGAAGAGGCTACAATTCACCTTGGGTGAAAACTTACTGATCCGTCTCTCCCGTCTCCCGTTTCTTACCTTAGTAGGGGCATTTTTAAACCTGCACTATGTACGGTTTCCCAAGCAGCGTCTAGTGGCCTGAGTCGTGGTCAAAAGTGGACCAGAAGAAAACGATTTATAGGGAAAAATAACCTGGATGGATTGGCTCTGGGATGGCCGCAATTTGTTCTTGAGACATTTGGTTTCATGGAGTAAATAGCTGCAGTGGAAAACTTACATAGTGCAGGTTTAAAAATGCATTAGAAAATACATTTCAAAACACATTTAGAGAAGAGTATCCCTGTTTTTGTACAACCTTTGCTCAACCTGTGCCCCCCCCCACCCCCCCGTGTTCCCCCTTGTTGCCGGGCAGAGTACCTGCGCAGCATCTCTCTGCCGGTGCCCGTGGTGGTGGAGGACACCAGCAGCAGCAGCGAGTACGGCTCCGTCTCCCCCGACAACGACCTCAACACCAACCCCTTCATCTTCAAGCCCAGCGTCAAATGCTACAGCGAGAGGGACGTCAAGGGCCCGCGCTCACTCTTCCTCAGGTGGGGGGGGGCCCAATCAACGGGATGTCAAAATGGGGGCGGGACTTGAAGTTTGGCATCAAGCCTAGGAACGCACGCCTCGAAGCGTGGGGGCGGACGGGGCCTCTACTCCGTCGATCGCATGTCTGCGTTTGTCCTTTGATTCACTGCGCCCGTTTGATTGAATTGTCGTTGAGAGACATAAGGCTTTGCGTGGGGCGATGTGAAATGGCATTTAGAGCATCTCTTACTTCCTCCGCATGAAGCATTTTCGAGTAAAGCACTAACCAGCTTGAGTCATTGATTCAAGCACCGGCAAGCACCGTCAAGGTAAAATGCACACAATCACATCACATTTAGCAGAACACGCATACACAAAGTAAACACACATACACGTTTACTTATTATTATTATTGACTTATTTACGTGTATGTGAGCGTTTGTTGTCGTTCTCATGTTGTCCTTGTCAGTAATATTGACGTGACAAAGACATCATCTACTTCCACCACACTTTGTGTTTGTCCGTCGCACCTTATGTGGTCGAAAAAAACACGAAATATACCACGAAATACTCAAACTTTTACTCAACTCCAACTACCTGCTAGGACCAAGGCCAGGGCTGAAAACATTCTGTGACGGACTTTTATTCCGTGAACGCAGCATCCCCGTGGAGAACTTTGAGGACCACAGCGCGCCCCCCTCCCCGGACGAGAAGGACTCCGGGTTCTTCATGCTGCGCAAGGACAGCGAGCGCCGGGCCACGCTGCACCACATCCTGACGGAGGACCGCGAGACCGTGGTGGGGAACATCATGGAGGCCCTCAACCAGGTCTGCGCACACACACGCACGCACGCATACGCACGCACGCACGCACGCACGCACGCACGCACGCACGCACGCACGCACACACACACACACACACACACACACACACACACACACACACACACAAGCACGCATACACACACACACACACACACACACACACACACACACACACACACACATTTTGGAGGGGCAGTGGGCAGATTCAACAGATCCATTTTAACAGGATGAGATAAGAAAACACTTTATGTTTTAATCCCGCCGCAGGGAAATTCAGGATTTAAGGAGCAGATTATTACAGTTTGTATTTCATTTATTTCGCTTTTAGGTTGATATTAGTCTCACAAATAAAAAGCATTTTGAATAAAGTATGCTCCGAGATACGGGTATCATTAATATAAAGTGTGAAATGTATTTCTTATTTATATTTTTTTGCAAATTCCCTGTTATGGTAGTGATGTTTACTACCCCTGATGTTTACTGACGACGTGCTGATAGATGACAGACGGGCGGGACGGAAAAGACCTCCTCCAGAAGCCGTCATGCACTGACAGAAATCACCCCCCCCCGCCGCCCGGCCCCGCACGCCCCGTTTTAACTGCGCTCTCTCTCTCTCGCCCCCCCCCCCCTCCCCCAGGGCTCGGAGGAGAGCCGGCTGCGGCGTACGCACGTCTCCACGCTGGTGGTCAGCCTGGCCGACTTTGTGCGCGCCGCCGACCGCAAGATCATCGCCGGCACGCTGTCGCAACTCAAGCTGGAGCTGGACTTTGACAGCACCGCCATCAGCCAGCTGCAGGTGGTGCTGTTTGGCTTCCAGGACGCTGTGAGTACTAGGGGACCCCCCCCCCCCCCGCCCCCACAGACACACACACAGAGGCCCCTACATTTGCTCCTGCTGGCTGTAGGTGAACATCCTTCTGGTAGCAACGTCCTCTCCTTTATGTTGACCATGCACACTGAGTAGCGTCCTCACCCTGGGGCCCGTGCCCTTGAAGCCCGCTAGTACGCATGCTCCTGTCTGGTGACCTAGTAATGGGCACGCCGGCGTTGGTTGACCTACTGAGGCCGATTGGAGCCCAGGAAACATGTCTTTCAGTTCTTCTGATGGAGTTAAAGCTTCTTGAAATGGTTGAAGGAAAAAAACGGTTGCAAGCTTTTTTGTCTAATTACATTTGACATGTCAAAACCAGGTTATTATATTAGTATGTTCAGAAGCTCTATTGTATTATGTAGGCCTATTTGGTGTGTGTTGTGTTTGTGTCTGTTTGTATCTCCAGCCCATTTAAAATGGGCAGTGAATCCATGCATCTGTACAGATATAATATACATTTATATGACATAATACCACCCAGCCTTTAAGCCATTTCTTCTTTCAATTAAAAATTAGACAAAGCTTGCGCAATTGGGCCCTTAATATATGTGACCGTTGTAAGTGTGGTAATGCAGGAGCATTTTTGAGTAATTGCACATTGTGTAAACAGGCTGACATGTCTAGGCTTCGGTCCTTGCAGTAATGTGGCAGACCAGACAGTAGATCAAGCGGTTGTTTTCTCAGTTGCGGGAAAGATGTTGTGTAATCATCCATTTTCAAAGCACTGGTGCCCCCTGCTGGACGTACATTGTAATAATAACAACCTCCAAGAGAGGAAGAGATGATGAGCCAAGCGGACACAGCTGTTCTGTTTGTGGAGTAGGTCATATGCAACTGAAGTGGAACACATGTACACAGTGTTGTGTGTTTGGTTTTATGTGTGTGCATGGTTGCATTAGTCATCTTTTTTTTTCTTATGTGCTCTCCGTATAAAATAAGATGAGATTTTCTTTTTTAAGCCAAGATGGAAATGAGGGCAAATCATACTCTCTCTTGTCATGACCCCCATCCCCCACTTATCTGTGTTTATACCGCAGTATTGTTGTATACTTCTGATTGGAAAACGTTCCAAGGTTGTGCATTATTTTTCAATAACGGGACACCTCTGCCTTTTACCAGCTGCAAACCAATGAATCCAACATTAACAACAATAGTCAAACATAACTTTCAACCAGATGTTTGCTTGACGATGCAAACAGTGTATATTTATTTACACGACGGCCCGTCGTGATTTATTCCTTTCTTATTTGAATGTGAACCTTCTTTTGTGTGTTGGCAGGTCAACAAAGTGTTGCGGAACCACAACATCAAGCCCCACTGGATGTTTGCCCTGGACAACATCATCCGCAAAGCCGTGCAGACGGCCATCACCATCCTGGTGCCAGGTAATGCCTGGTGAACCATACAGCGACATAGTCAGGTTCACTTCAACCCGGAGAGGTTCCTGCTCTACCTATTCTCCCTCACTCTTTCTTTCAGTAGTTATAGGGACTGTGGGCCATTGAATGGTGGCTGTACGTATGTGAGGAATAAACCACTTTGGCTTGTCCCGTTATTTAAAAAATACGAAGTATATTATTTGCAAATAACGAGACAGCTCAGATTGGTTAATGCTGCTTATACCATAGTCACCAACAATGATTAGATATTAGTTACTTTCATCTATAATATTATTTGGTTTTATGCTCTTAATCATCTGAAATTAAAATATTCTTCTGTTGTGCTGTGAGTATATTGTTTTTGCATTGTCAAGGAAACCTCTTGTTGATAGTTATATTTTACCATTGTCGTTAATGTTGGATTTGTAGCGCAGAGCTCAGAGTGGAGTAGAAACCTTTGCATTTCAGACCAGTTTCTTCCGAACGAACGCTTTTATTTCAGTGACAAAGTAGCAAAGATTCCTATGTTGCCAGAAGACATGCTGACTCACAACAAACAAAAACCATGTCTTCCTCCACCCAGAGCTGAGGCCCCACTTCAGCCTGGCGTCGGAGAGCGACGCGGCCGACCAGGAAGACGCCGACGACGACTACGGCCACGAGGGCGGAGGCCGGACGGCGGCCCACCAGGAGAGGGGGAGGGGCCCCTCCCCGGCCCCTCCCCCCGCTCCCCACGACGACACGGTGGGCACGTCGGGCGTGAGCACGCTCAGCTCCACCGTGTCCAACGAGTCCCCCGCAGCCTGCCGCTCCATCACCATGGAGCTGGGCCGGATGAAGCTGGAGACCACCCGGTAGGGGGTCCTCATGGCCGTATGGTGTGTGTGTGCGTGCGGGTGCATGTGTGTCCTTAAGCAATACGCCAAAAGTCAACCCTGTGCTTTACAACGCAGCGTGTGAATGTTTGTCCTGGATGTATCTCTGTACTTCACTGTGCTGTGTTGTTGCTTTATTGTCGGCATGCCCTTAACTGTCCTGCCTTTGTACTAAGAAATCCTTCTTTACTGGACGTTAAATCCGCCAGCCTAGCTGTGTGGCAGTAAAATAAACGTGTACTCGGTTATCCGTATCCAAAACTCCTCCCTTTTTTTAAGATTCCAGGTCACATTATGTTGTCTTTTTTGCAAAACAACTGCCATTTCCATGCTGTCACTCATTCATGTTGTCCCCCCCCCCCCACCCCCCAGGCTCCTGGAGCAGCTGCTGGAGAGGGAGCGGGAGTACCAGGCCGTCCTGCAGCAGGTGCTGGAGGAGAGGGAGCAGGACATCCAGCTGCTCAGACTACGCTCCCAGCCTCCAGGTAGCCTCGCCACCCGTTAAACTGGGGAGGACCTTGTGTGGGTCACTATCAGTTTGCATGGGGCCCCATGTGTTTTTGTATGTGTTGTGTTTTTGTATGTGTTGTGTATGTGTTTTTGTATGTGTTTTTGTAAGTGTTTTTGTATGCGTTGTGTATGTGTTTTTGTATGTGTTGTGTATGTGTTTATGTATATGTTGTGTATGTGTTTTTGTATGTGTTTTTGTATGTGTTGTGTATGTGTTGTGTATGTGTTTTTGTATGTGTTTTTGTATGTGTTGTGTATGTGTTGTGTATGTGTTTTTGTATGTGTTGTGTATGTGTTGTGTATGTTTTTTTGTATGTGTTTTTGTATGTACTGTGTATGTGTTTTTGTATGCATTATGTATGTGTTGTGTATGTGTTGTGTATGTGTTTTTGTATGTGTTGTGTATGTGTTGTGTATGTGTTGTGTATGTGTTTTTGTATGTGTTGTGTATGTGTTGTGTATGTGTTTTTGTAAGTGTTGTCTATGTGCTGTGGTATGTGTTGTGTATGTGTTTTTGTATGTACTGTGTATGTGTTTTTGTATGCGTTGTGTATGTGTTTATGTATATGTTGTATGTGTTTTTGTATGTGTTGTGTATGTGTTTTTGTATGTGTTGTGTATGTGTTGTGTATGTGTTTTTGTAAGTGTTGTCTATGTGTTGTCTATGTGTTGTGGTATGTGTTGTGTATATGTTTATGTATATGTTGTGTATGTGTTTTTGTATGTGTTGTGTATGTGTTTTTGTATGCGTTGTGTATGTGTTTATGTATATGTTGTGTATGTGTTTTTGTATGTGTTGTGTATGTGTTTTTGTATGCATTATGTATGTGTTTTTGTATGTGTTGTGTATGTGTTGTGTATGTGTTTTTGTAAGTGTTGTCTATGTGTTGTGGTATGTGTTGTGTATGTGTTTTTGTATGTGTTGTGTATGTGTTTTTGTATGGCCCCTTAAGCATTCAAATACATTTGTTTATTGATTGGTTTTGCATCAAAACTTCAGAAAGAAAACATTCACAAAACCAGACAATAGAAAACACTTAAGTCTCAAACTAGTCCTGAGTTAGGAAACCAGTATTTACAGTACAGAGAGTAAACCGATTGGTTTGTTAAATAGTAATACTTCTTTCACCAGACCGCCTGAAGCATCTTGAAATCCCAGGGGGACGGCAGAGTCCTGGTGAAGAGGCTCCCCGGGACCCGGAGCTGAGCGGGTGGCTTGGACTCCATGGAGCCGACCAGGAGTCGATAGAGAGGGTAGGCCCCCGTTTGTCTTGGGTCCCGCGTCCCCCACCTTCAATGTACCTCTGTAGATGACGTGTGTTGTCGAGGGAACACCTTTCTCTGTTTTTAGCCTGACGCTCGTACGTCCAATAACATCTCTGTCTCTGTTATTGGACGTACGACAGTAAGGCCAAAATTAACGAAGCAAGAATTTACGGTTTTGAAAGTATTTAGACATTCTGAATTGGATACATCCATTAGTCAGGAACGGAAACAAACAAACACTTGGAACCAGTGTGCAGATCCTGAACGTGACACTTGATGGCAGTATAAACACCTCTTACCAAAGCTGCAGTGTTCCCACACAGCAGGTTATACAGGTCATTACAGTTATCGAAAAGGACGACCAGCCCAAATAAATTGTACTGTTTGTTTTTCTCCACAGCTAATACAAGAAGAATACACGTTGGACGACATCCTCCACAATGTGACGAGAGATGACCTAAAGTGTTTAAGACTTAGGTACTATGCAATACCATACCATACCATACCATACTATATTATACAGTACTATACTATACAATACTATACCATACCATACTATATTATACAGTACTAT
>JAOPJO010000097.1:14037371-14054630 GCA_027123675.1 Molva macrophthalma
CCCCCCCCCCCCCCCCCCCCCCCCCCCCCCCCCCCCCCCCCCCCCCCCCCCCCCCCCCCCGGCCGCCCCCCCCCCCCGCGCGGGGCCCCCCCCCCCCCCACCAGGGGCCAATCAGCATCGGCTGCCAGTTGCAACCAGCTAGGCGCAAGTTCAAAACGTATGTCTTATAACACAACTGTTTACCAAGTCCCAGTTTACACATGTGACAGCGGCTGCTCAGATCTGGGTTTCAGTAATGGTAATGAACAGCGAACACAGACTCAGAAAGCACTAGTAAACTGTAAAGAAGAATTGATTGTAAAGGTGTCAAATCAACATCGTGTGGCCTGGTCACTGTAGTAACGCACTTATTAAAATCCCCTTCTGAAAACGTCCTACCGTCGCGCAATCGAGTTTCCTTCGGTAGAATATCTCCGTAACGAAACAGGAAAGAAACCCTTCCAGTTTTTGGTTTCCACTGCACGCTTTGTGCTGTCTCCCAACTGAAGTTCTGCCATAATATAGTAGGACTGCTAGATCCGAGATTAACACATTACTGAATCCTTACATATTGCTTAGTAGATACCAAATAGGTTTGAGCAGGCTGAGATATATAACATTCGTCAGGGGACAAATGTTATCGGGATGAATTTAAGGGACAGGCTACACCCCTTAGACATATGGTGACGTCAATAACTATGCTAGATTCCAGTATAGTTGTGATCAAATTATGCTAATAAAGAATCAGACTTCCTTGTTTACATCATAGCTTCTTGTCCCTTTGAGGCAACATCAAACTAAATTCAACCTACGAATTACTAAGTTGCTACGAGCCAAGACACTGCTTACCTCTTGGTGGTGCAACCAAATTAAGAAAACTGCGAGTTCGAAATGACCTAGTATTGACTAAGGACGTATCAAACTTAGTAAACACACAAAGACACTTTTAATTTCAACATTATTTCACGTGTTTTGCATTGAAAAGCTGCAGCATAACAAATCAAGAGTCCGTGAAAGGCCTTTGAATTTCTGTGATGTTTATATCAAAGGATTTCTGTGCGATTGGCAGGATAGTGTCAAAGGATTTCATGCAGGGCTCAAAACTGCGACCATTTATCATGTGGATGCGAGACCCTTTTTTCCCCTAGACCGCAGAGGTGCCAGAAAAAAAAAAAAATTTGGTGAGCCGCAGACATTAGTGGCGATGCACCACCATGTAGCATATTAAATAGGGCTGTCGCAACGAAGACATTTCGTTGCGACAAACGGTCGAATTGGTTAAAACACAAGAAACAACGCTTAAAAAAACTGCAATATCACGTATGTTCTGTGTGGAGCACTAGCGCTATTCAAGAGCACGTGAATAAATACACTATTCTGAATGACGGATCAGCAGAAAATAAAAGAAAAAACGGAATTGTAGTATATTACCCAATTAGCAGCCTGTTATTATGAGTAGGTAACTTGTTCAACCTTTTTGATTACCATTATGCAAATATTGATCGTGTCACAAACTTTTTGAAAGGTATTTGTATAGAATACAGGGCATAATCACTGCGGGGCGCAATTTTGGTCATACACCTTTGTATATAGGTCTTGGGGACGTGGTGCTGAGGCTGCAGACTCACCGCTTGGGGCACGGTGGGGGCTGCGGCTCCAACATGGATGGCATCGTAAGGGGCCTCCTCCTCAAGGCCCATTCGCCCATCTCCCACTTGACATAAATAATAAATAAAAATCGAGATTATAACAAAACAGACAGGCTACAATGGCTCTGTGGGGTATGAAACATGGACACTTGTAAGTTATTCAGTGTTCTTTCCCTGGGAGTTTGTGTAGCACTTAGCTCAACCTTTGAGGAACACTGTCTCGATTCTAGAAGATCTACCAAGGCACTGTAGCTTGTTTGACAAACACGTTTTCCATTTAACGTAGTTCTAAAATATTAGGAACAGCCCATTGCCTAAGGCTATCATAGCAAATTGTAAATGTGTAAAGAATGAATTGAGGATGACATAATAAACTGTACAAGAACTGAAAACAAACACACCATATACTACCATTTTGGCAAGATTGAACAAAAACTTAACCAGGGTGTTTCTCAAATGATGCTAGTCAGGCCAAGACATGTCCTAGTTTGTAGCAGCTTACCCAGTAGCCTCACTCGGCCTGACGATATCAAACTGGGGTCGTCTTTCTTCAGGTTGTTTACCGAGTCGTCCACCAGCTCTTTGATGTGATCGATTCCTATCACTTTCCCCGTAGGGCCCACCTGTACAGAAAGCCCGCCTTAACTCTGTGATTGCTGAAATAAATAATGACTCAAACAAATCAATCCTATGGAGGAGAAGTAACTCAGAAGAAAGAAAGGAAGAAACAAGTTCTATGTACCCCCGTGACGTGGGGCTCACCATTCGTGCGAAACACGCAGAGAGGATCCCGCTGCCGGAGCCCACGTCCAGGGCCTTGGCCCCGTCGTACAGCTGGTCGTGGAGGAGCTCCAGGGCATAGGCATGCTGTCGGGGGGGAAGGGGGCGAACCATACTGCTGCGTTAGTGTCTGCCCTCTTACGGCAGGGCCGGCTGCTGGACAACTAGCAGTACGTTGACATGCACCCCTTGAAGGAAAACCAAACCCTTCACTTCAAAACCAATCACTTTTTTTTTTCTGGTAGATACCATTTTTACATTTAGATGCGGGGCTATATTGCTGTTCAGGCTTTTGCTCTCTTGCACAAGGGACTTGCATGCTACAATCAGATTTTGTAGCCAGAATGTTTGATTGACATTAGAGCAATGGGGCAGGAGACCCTGGAAGTCTGGTCATTATTAGAGCAACAGGCTATTAGTTAAGACTGAAGATAAATGTTGTGTCATCTTACCATGTGTGGAGCGCTGATAGTTGCTTGATAGCCTTTTAGATACAAAATCACAATTAAAATTTAATATAGACTTTGAATTTCAATTAGGTATGGGTTTTTGTCTCTTGGACCGCAGATTGTGTGTTTTACAAATGGACTGTGTACTTACCTATCGATTGTGGAGAGTCCATGTAGGGATTACATTTAGAGAAGTGAGCGCGATCTGTTGCCAGCATGACTTCGTACACCTTGTCTGTCTTGATGATGCCATTTTCTGAAAAGGAAACAAGGCACATGGTTATGGCAGATATTATGGGCCTGGGGACATTTTTTAATGCTGTGGCTACCTGTAATTCTGATCATATGAATATGAGAATCACATATGGACATAGAAATGGAGTGGGATTAGGGCCAAACATACCTAAGAAAATTGATTGTATTGAATTTTGCAATGGAAAATAATGACAATATGAAACATTGGCATGGATTGCAATTCAAGAGATCAAATTAGTCTTCAACTAGGTAGATGTGGCTGGGAAAATAGTGGAACAATGTTCATTTTGTGAGATGGAATTTGAAGGAATGTCTTAAAAGTGCCTTAAAGTGTGGCATGTTTATTGCTTTACAAAGAATTCATTAAATGTTGCATCAAAATGCGAAAAATCTGAAATATTGACCTTCTTTGCCTCTACATACCAGCAGCAGCAGTAACACTAATAATAAGTGTGTGTGACGCTACAGCAAGCTCCCAATAAGTAAGGGTACATGGTTATGTGACCCTATCAGATCACTCTGACGTTCACCACTCCACTGCGGAGGGTTACATTCATACAAGGACATTTTACTGTGCCAGCTAGGCCCGAACATTTCTAAAACTCTAAAACTGTGACATGTATGCCTGTGCACCCAATGTGCACACAAGGAAAACACACATGTGCCCGGAAACAAATGGTCACTGTTCTCTGAATGATCTTTCACAGCAGGATTGGACTAGCAGTTGTTGTCGGCAGCAGGAAGTGCCAGAGACAGCCGGTGCCCCACAGGAACCCCCTCACCCTCAGAGAAACAGGCTGGCTGGCGCTCAGCATAACACACACGACATATGCACTGCAAGGACGTTCAGTGCCAAACACCAGTGCCAGAGCAGCTTCAATTCACTCTTTTTAATTTCATGCTGTTCGTGTGTGTGTGTGTGTGTGTGTGTGTGGGTGGGTGTTGGTGTGAGTGTGGGTGTGTGTGTCATTAAAGGTTTGAACAGGTCCCTTATGTTAAGCATAACATTGCCTGTTAATAATGTTCCCATAAAAGTATAATCTTACATTCAAAGCGAAAAGCTCAGCCAGCAAATGAAGTGGTGTTTTGTTAAACATAAAACATGATATAAACTAGGGCTATTATTCTGAGATACAATAAGGTATCTGAAAAACTAAGACTCTTTAAGACTGTTAGTTACTCTAACTAAGACTGTTTAAAGTAAATGGCTTCAAAGCAATGCCATATACGGCTACAGATAAACCAAATCTACTGAAATCAATACTGCGGCAAAATCTCACAAAATGAATAACAAATGCACGTCAAAAAACGTCCTGAATCTTTTCAAAATATATTGCTTATTGTATAGGCATTTCACAATGCCTCATACATCACACAGCAGACAACATGTGGCAATATCACCCAAACGTTTGTTACCAAGCTTAACGGCTGAACCGACTGCCAAATAATATTATTGACTTTAGCCTACTAACCATGAATGTAACAAGTCTAATAGATGCTAGATGTTGGAAGCTGTATACTCATCGTTCACATGTCTTGCAGAAATAGGCTTGATATTGAAGCATTTAACCCCATGAGGTTAAATATGAGATGAACTGGAGAGCAGAGCATCACTTAGTGATGCGAACATTACGAGCCCTATGCTGTATTTGTAGGTGAACAATGTATTATGGGTTGATCAATGAGACACATTTTATTAAACCCATACAACGGAGCCCATCCATGGTATTCGTTTTAGTTGCACCATGATACCGTTATCTATTTCCACATTAAAATCGCAATGATGTTAGACAAATATTTTGAGCAGGGGAACAAGCAAGACTGCTAAAGCTAGCCAACAACAAGCCGCAATGACGCATCTTTAGCCGTAGTCCTGAGATCACAGGATTACAGTTGTAATACAAAGGAAGTCACATCTACATTTAGAATAAACAAGTATTTTGACTGGGTCTATGTCCTCAAAGCTCCCGTTTGTGAACGTGTTTACGAGCGTAGACGTGCAGAGAGAAGGGGTGGGGAGAAGTTTCTCCAGGTCAACACATATCATGCTTACCAACCACATAGCTAGCAGTCAGCTAGCTATGCACGCTCCTGCATTTTTATTGCAAGCCAATTATTGAGGTATTCTTTTCATTTGAAGAATGAATACATTGCAACTCACTGCGAAGGTTGTTGACAAGCTCCGCATGGCTGGCTCCTCCAGATTTCCAGGCCATTATTAAACAAAATTTTCGGAGCAAGTAGACAGCAAGTGTCAGTGCCGCGCCTGCGCCAACGGTTCTGCCGAGGAAACTGACGACCTCGAACGCAGATGGAGCCCGGGAGGCGTCGCCAGACATCGAATACATTACACCAACATATTACTTCTTCCGCATGGTCCTGGATAACACTAATATTCAAATATTAGCTTTTCAATATTTGAACAACTGTATGCATTTGCATTTAACAACGCTCAATATACAGGGAAAGTACACTCTGCGAAGGATAATAAACAGAATTGTCCATAGGATTTGTCGCAAATGTTTGGCTATTGGCCACTAGGGGGACTTGGTTACGAAGAGTTTGATGTCTCCAGGCCACCGTACCGGGTTAAGTGAAGGCGGTAGTGTACGAGTTGTATGTCCATAGTTGCTAAGCTAAATCCAGTTCGTACTATCTTTACACCACACAAAGGTGTATTGTTTCAATGGAGGGTACAAATGCCAAATACGTCTCCCAGAAAATAAGCAAAACGAGATGGAGGCCGGTATCATCTTCCTCATTACAACAACCAGATGTCTTTGCAACTGGATCGTGGGACAACGAGGTGAGAATACGTGGTATTATGCTAAATGAATCATGAATGAACCTTGATTTTATAGTATACCACCACTATTATTACCGTATTGCTATTATTACCGTATTGCCACTATTATTAACGTATAGCCTCTTGTTATATCCAATTCGCCTGATTGTCAATACTTTACAGGAAAACAAGATTTCCATCTGGTCCATAGGAGATCAAGTTATGTCTGGCATGGAAGCTGAATTTGAAGGAGATCCCCAGCTCTTATGTGAATGCAAGCACGGTGGAGATGTTCTGGATCTTCATGTAAGATACCTGCCTGGGGAGGGAAGAATCATGAATACATTGGATAGATACATCACATTTCTAAATGGCCTTGTCCATAACATAGAATATGAACAAAAACAGGATTCATCCTAACAGTTGTATGTGTTTGGGCTGATATTAATTTACAATAATAGTTTCTGGACCAAGAAAGAATTGTGACGGCATCGTCAACGGGAGCAGTGACCATATACCAACTTCACCCAAACAGCCAGGTATTCATATTCCAAACAAAGCCTTTGATGATAGCAATGTGGCATCTTCCAGACTTGTTCTTCCAGACTCCGTATTTAGCAAGCCAACTGAAAACCTATGTTAATGGGGATGTTGTTATGTAGAGGAAGGAGACAGAAAGAACAGTAATTGCATTTATTTATTTTTCTGCCAAACCATCATCATTTTTCTTTCCCCTCACTGCAGACCATATCAATTTCCCAGCGTTGGACGAGAGCACATCATTACCCTTGTGATAATGCTCCATGCACCGGGGTCGTATGTAAAAGCCCGGAGATCGTAACAGTGGGTGAAGATGGCAGGATAAACCTCTTCAAGGCAGACCAGCAAACTGTTATCCGTACAATAGGTGCCAAAGAAAATTATTTTCTCGCTTTTTACAGATTAAACTATTAACATAACATAACATAATAAAATGCACACCCCCAAAATATTTTTAGCATGTCGTATTTATACATCCTATGCAGATAATCATTTTAACAATGTTGGCTATCATGCAGTTGATTCACACGTGACTTTGTTGATATTGTCAGACAATGCGGACAGCAGCACCATTCATGCTGTGACTTTCCTGAGGACAACTGAGATTTTAACTGTGAACTCCATTGGTCAAATCAAGATCTGGGATTTCAGACAACAGAGCAACACACCAGCACAGATACTTTCCCAGTAAGGTCCTCCTAGAAACCAGCTATACTCTGAGTTGAGTGGTCACTGTCAGACTAGGCATTGTGTGGTATTTTGTTTTTACAAAAATATTTTCGTAGCAAAGTGACCCAATACTATATATTTAATCACATGGTGATCCCTTTAAAAACGGAGAGGTAGAATGCAGACTGGAATACACCCGTCACGGGTTCTTAATGACTGTACTTCTCCAAGCCAGCGTATTAAACAAATTTAGACCCACACAAAGGATGATGGACCACTTGTGACCTACTTGCAGTTACCGAAGTGTTTCTCACATATAAGGCTATTTAACTGAACTGTTTGCTATGTTAACTTAAACTCTTTGTCGTCCAGGACTGGGGATAGAGTTCCCCTGCACTGCGTGGCCAGACATCCAAACCAGCAGCACATTGTGGCCACGGGAGGCCAAGACGGCATGCTCTGTATCTGGGACGCTAGGCAGGGCAAGGCACCCGCTTCGCTAATGGAGGCGCACACCGCTGAAAGTAAGCCATCATAAAAGTCATACAATTCTCCTTGTTCCTCTTGCTGAAAACCATGGGATAGGGCACCACATATAAAGCATATCTTGCTTACAGTTATGTGGTGCGTTTTCAAGTGAAATGGGTAATTTTCACAGGGGATATGTGGGAGGATTATGATTCCGATTTTTTAGAAATGTGTCATGATATGACACTTATCCTCTTGAACATATTGGTTGAAAAGGTAACCCTGCAAGGCATGGACACAAATACATTTGGATTTGGATGTAAAATAACTGTTAATTGGTTACCTGTTGGAACAGGTAAATTGTATGATTGTGAAAATAGCAAACAAGGTTAAAAAGTTCATTTTAATTTCATGAGTTTTAAAGGAATGAAGACTGAGGCTTTGTGTATGTATTAAGAGGTTTATTTTGGGTTCTCTCTGGGTTAGTGTGGGAGGTCCACTTCCATCCCACCAACCCGGACCACCTGTTCACCTGCTCGGAGGACGGCTCGCTGCTACACTGGGAGATGACGGCCAGCTCCGAGAGTACTTCCTTCCTACAAGGCAAGTCCCCCTTTGACTTCACCATTCTTGGTTTTTACCCATCTGAGATTAGGCATAGCTAGAGTAGTGAGTTGTCCAATTTGTTGTCCTAATTTGTAACATTTCAACTTAGCTCTTAACTTAAAATAACCTGGACATATCTGTAGTCAATGCTGATAAATAGTGATTTCAATAAATATATCAATAAAATCACTGATATATTCAAAGAAATGCTGGCCAGCCCATAACTAATTGTAATATAGACACTCCCAAAACCCCTAACACTCACGCACCTAGCTAGCCGAGCTACGCTGGTTCGTGCTACATAGTTGCATAGCCAATTAGAGTTGACAGAACACTGTTATTTATTTATTTTTTAATTGTGGAAGTCACCTGCCTACTAACTGGGAGGGGCTAAATTTTACACATTGCAACTTTAATAACAACTTTGTGTTTCCTGTGTTTCATGTAATTAAAACATTTTTGTACACGTATTCAACCCCCTCCCTAACTATGCATTTGGTTCTTTGAATGACATAAGACATAACATTTGATAATTTGTGTGTTTGGCATCCAGGCGGCAGGAACAACAGCATCCTCTCTCGCAGTGCTGCGGCCCCAGCAGGAGGGGGCCAGTCCCTCAGCGCCTGGCTCAATGGAGACTCCAGTAAGGGGCGCCTGGAGACCACCCACATGCTGCCCAGCCAGACCCTGTCGGTCAACAGTCTGGACGTGCTCGGACAGTGCCTCGTCTGTGGCACCGACGGAGAAGCCATTTTTGTGAACAGACAGGTGCCTGTGTAGATAACTGTATCTTAAGTGTTTGTGTTGTTGTTTTTTCCCCATGCCATTACATTCACATCATATATGATTTAAAACCTTTTTTTTTTTTTTTTTTTTTTTTTACAATATCAAGGTGACACCATAACACTTGTTACAATAATGCTGTGGAAATTGATTTGACAAGTTGTTGTCTCATACTGCATCAACATATTTGTGAGTATTAGTCTCACTGGGTCATTTTGAGTGAGATTGATGCATGCACAATTATTTGACTTCCCAGCATTAAATAATTGTGAGAAAGTCCTATTAAATTGGTTTGTTAATAAAAAAATACATCCACTTAACTGAGATGTTCTCTCTGTACCAAATTATTCTCCTAGTTCATATACAGCAATTGCTTGAGGGCTCTGCATTTTTATTTTTCAGATATTTTAATTATTTGTTACGGGGGCATTTGCCCTATTTCTGAGTATGACAATAAATGTGAGTTCCTAAGGAGTTCCCCCTTTTCAATCCATAATTGTATGTGTAGGGGCATAGCTGTATAGATGTGGTTTTGACTTAGAGTTCTACAGGTTTAACAAACGCAAATGTCAGAACAAAATGAAAATGGTTTCAATCAACTGGGAATGGTATTGTGAGTTGGTTAAATACAACAACAATGGGGATGCATTCCATTGATGGTATGGTTTGACCGAGCCTGACCTTTATTCAACCTGCATGAAAGTGGTCTCAACCATTGGTCTAGGCAGGCAAAGAAAGAAGGTTGTGATGATTACAATGAATGGGAATTGTGTTATTCAAACATAGGCAAGGGGAATTTAATATTTGTTGAGCTGTACATGTGGCTTATGGTATGGCTGTTTCATATGATTTAAATACAGACAGTACACACTTAGATATTTATGGCTGTTTCATTAATTGTTTTGTCTGTGGAAAGTTAATTATGTCAGGGACTTAGGAACCATTTAATTAAATCTACTTTTATCCACTACCCTTTTATTGCTAAAGTACAAGCCTCACTGGGGGTGTGCATTGTTAATTTAGTGGCCACTTGACGTGCTGTTGCCGTACTTGTCACTCAGACATCCTAGGAATTTAACAGCTAACAGAGCGTTAGCGCTGCATTGTTGGGAAACGAATAGAAAAATACGTTTGTGTCACGCAGTTGGCGCTACGGTCCGTCGTTATTTGTAATTTAATATTAATCGCAGTGAGGAGATCGATAGCGTATCGCCACTGGTAAGTTGTTTTCAAACTCTGACTGATGATAAATATGTGTAGAGCTATAACGCAAACCTGCGACCTGTTTTATAGGTAACGTTAGCTGGCTAGCTTGTCAGGCTGGCTAACCGAAATGGATGCCATTTGGTTACATTCAGGCCGCAGTGGCACTGATGGGCCACTATTTTAGCCATATCAATAACAAACTAAATTAGAATGATAGGTTATTGTGGTATAATTATATGCGGGAATATTACAAAGAAACCCATCTTTTAACATTGCAACTTGAACATACTATCAGCCCCCCTGTTAGCATCCACAGCTAATCCCATAGCAAGTGGATAAACGGGAGTTGCACCTGATGCTGAGTTATTTTAGCTGAATGGTCATTTTAGACAGACGTGGCTTCGTACACATATACTGATATGTCCCATGCTGTGATAGAAACCTGCCACACAACATGGTTGAAGCATACTTGTGTTGTTGTGAAACGCATGCCTCACATAGCTAAATCCTGTTTTGCAACTAGCATTCCATTGTAAGTAGTCCATCATTCTTTAAGAGGCACGGTCGGTGCATTTTTCCTGTTGTTTTGTAAAGTTGCCTGTCGTCTTTATGTTGATAACATGGCAAGAAGACTTTTGAGTTCATAGTCACAATTTGTGTTATGTCAACAGTGCTGTGGAAGCATGTGCACGTGAAGAAGATACTGGAGTCGTTATCAGCTGTTGTCGGAACCCTGGTACCCACGCTGCAGAGCAGTACTGCCTTCTTCTTCATCCCTTTGACCGTCATCACACATGTTCTTACATGAAGAGAAGCGAGAAACCCGAAGGATACAGACAGATGAGACCCAAGACGTTCCCTGTCAGCAACAACAGCGGCAACAGCCAACAAATGCTGCAGGAAATCCGTGAAAGTCTCCGAAACCTTCCCAGGCCCTCGGACCAGGGCAAGGTGGATATGGGCAGCTCTGGGAAAATGCTTCCCGAAGACCCAAGACAACCTGGTCGGTCCGCCAGAAACCCATACCACAAAGCATTGCAGGAGATCCGAAAGTCCCTCATGCCTTTCGCCAATGAGCCATTTAATCCGGGCGGGACGAGCGAAGTGAACAATCAAATGCTTCAGTGGCTTATGTCTGCTGGGTTTGAAGAGGTGAGAATGAGACGATTTATGTTGGTCAGTAGATACACGCACATTTCTATTCTGACATTGCCTGCGTTATCTAGGGGACACTAGACAGACTTGGGCATTGAAGAGGGGAATATGTTTCTAGCCTGGGAATCTATTCAGTAAATGTTGACTTCTTGGCATACTAGTTGAGTTATTAATGTTGGACAAAATACTTTTGTCACCAGTCTGTTTACTTCAAATTTCTTATCTCGTCTACAGTTTGCAGGCAGGCTGCTATGACCACACTGTTGTACTTGCCATCACCAGTAAACTGAATTTAACCATGAAAAAAATATTTCTGATTCAGGAAATAGGGATCCGTGCTTTGAAGCAGACCAACAGCCGCAGTATAGAGGCAGCGCTGGAGTACATTAGTAAGATGAGCTACCAGGACCCGGTCAGGGAGCAAATGGCCGCGACTGCCACCCGTCCCGTCAATGCTGGCATCAAAGCTCCAGGTGGGTCTGAGTAACGTCTATCCCAGATTATGCAGATATACGTCTAAAGGCTTAAAAATATATCGTCGTATATTTTGAGATGTCAAGTCCTTGTTTTTTTGTTGTGGTCAGTAGGTGCTTCTCATATCCAGCAGCCGGTGGTCAGGAGGTCCAGCTGGAAAGGCTCCAAGGAGTCTCTGACCCAGAGACACAGCCCCATGGGGTTGGAGGGGATGATGTACCGCTCAGACAGTCCCGGTCCCCAAGGGGAGCTGTCGGCACGGGGACCGCCCCCCGCCTTCCCCCAGGGTCACCTTGGCAACGGCCAGAGAGTCAACCCGCACCTGCAGCCTCAGGTGCGCAGCGTCACCCCGCCACCCAACTGGGACGGCAACCCGTCAACCAAACGCTTCTCTGGCAACATGGAGTACCTTCCCCGCATCTCCCCGGTACCCCAGGGGGCATGGCCCCAGGACGGCTACTCCAGCCCCGCCCCGCAGAACCAGCGCGGCATAAGCCCGGTGCCCGTCGGCCGGCAGCCTATCATCATGCAGAGCTCGGCGGGCAGCAAGTTCACCTTCCCCTCCGGCTGGTCTCAGACCCCGCAGACGGACTACATTGCCGGGGGCAGCCGGCAGCCGCCTCCCCCATACACGGCCCAACAGGGCAGCCGCCACAGCCCCACTGACCAGGGACAGGGCGGGGGACCCGCCTCCTCTCCCTCCTACATGAACGGGAGCAACCTCCCCCAGTCCATGCTGGTCCCTAACCGGAACAGTCACAACCTGGACATGTACAATCCCCAGTCCTGGTCCCAGGCCCCGGCCCCGGCCCAGTCCTCCCCCGCAAATGGCAACAACCAGGACCTCTCGCCCTCCTGGCAGCAAAACATGCCCACCCGCTCCAACTCCTTCAACAGCCACCAGCTGGGCAGCAGAGCAGCGGGCTCCCAGCCGTCTGCCACCACGGTCACCGCCATCACCCAGGCCCCCATCCTGCAGCCCGTCAAGAGCATGCGCGTCCAGAAGCCAGAGTTGCACACCGCCGTCGCGCCTACCCACCCGCCATGGATGCAGCAGCCGCAACAGCAACAGCAACAGCAACAGCAGCAGCAACAACAACAACAGCAGCAGCAGCAACAGCAGCAGCAGCAGCAGCCATCCCCCCTTCTTCATCCTTCAAATGGCTACCCAGATCCGCCAGCCCCCACAGCTCAGAACCCCGGTGTAGCGGAGGTCCCCAGCTACCAGGGCCCCCCTCCCCCTTACCCCAAGCACCTGCTCCAGCAGCAGCCCGCCGGCCCGAGCCCCCCATCGTTCGAGCCCGGCGGGGCCTCGAGGCTCGGGGCGGGGAGGGAGGAGCCGCCCGAGGCCGAGCAGGAGGGCGCGGGAGACGCTGGCGGCGACAGGGCGCCCGAGGGCCCGGACGGCAGCAGCAGAGGCAGCTTGGCCGCGGCGGAGAGTAAGGAGCGCAAGCAGATCACCACGTCCCCCGTGCCGGTGCGCCGCAACAGCAAAAAGGACGAGGAGCCCCGGGGCGACTCCTCCAGGGTGCCGCTGTACTCGCCGCAGGCCTTCAAGTTCTTCATGGAACAGCACGTGGAGAACGTCCTCAAGAACCACCAGCAGCGCATCCGCCGCAGGAAGCAGCTGGAGAGCGAGATGCAGCGGGTGAGAGGGGCCGCATCAGTAGGGCAGATATGGTGGTGTACATGTTTATTTACCACACAGAGGGTTAGAGCTGTCTTAGTCTTCCGCTTCAAATTGTGCTTAACCTCTGATCTCTGTGTTTCTTCTTTCAAAGCTTTTGTCTTTATTCCTTTGACTATTCTCAAGAGATTCTCTTGTCTGTTCCTTTTTTTACTAGAGGTGTCTGTTTTCATCGTGGTTTCACACTTTCCTGTTTTTCTTCTCGTTCTTAGCTGCTCTTTCTCGTCCTTTTCTCAAGCTTGCTGTCACTAACAGCTGATGTGAGAAGGTAAAAGTATCTTTGTATTTTGTTGTCATTTGATACACACACTAGTTATGCATAATTTGCACTTTAGTTTGGTTCCCATCCTCTCAGATGACTGATGCATGATGTCGGTGCCTTGGGGCAAGATGATGAGCATTCCTGCATCAAAACATTTTGCTTTTACAAATATTGTTAAACCTTGCTGTTATTTTAGATTCAACTTTATTGTCATTGCGCATAGTACAAGTACTGATACAGCAAAAATGCAGTTTAGAAGTGTTATAAAAGCAGTAAAATGGTTTCCCTGGAAAGGAGAAAAGTGTTAATTGAAGACACTTGGCAATGGTTGGCTTTTATTGTTTTTGAAATACCAGTTGTCACTATATTGGTTTGTGTATGTTTCACAATGTTGCTTGGTCTGTTCAAGCAGTAGTAAATGATTAATCGATTAGTGAAATAAGTAGAACTTAGAAAAACACCAAACATATGTTTGGGCGCTGATAACTGGTCATAAACCATTAAGTAGGACATGTTTATAGACATGATGATTGATTCAATAGTAGGGCTGGGCGATTCTTTTCAATTGAATTGATTGATTTGTGAAACCTACGGTTTGTGAAATGGCTGAGACCGCAAAACCACCATTTTTTTTTTTTTAGTTCTAGACCCAGCAGATTTGTTTACCTTAAAGCGCAAGTGAACCCCCTGGTTCAGCTTGGTTTCATATTTAAAGAATGTTTTGTGTGGAGAGTTCTGGGAAGGAGTGTAACGACCCACGGCAACTTTTATTATTTTATGAACGTTGTGTAAATAGCTTCATAATGAGCGGCGTTGTATATGAAACCAAACAGTGGCGTTATACTGAGAAACTTAACCGTCACTCGGATGCGGACATCAAAATAAATCGCTGCTCAGACGGGGCTCCACACACCCACACACACCGTAGCGTCATACTATAGTTGTCCAGGAAGCCTAACTCTCTCTCGGACGCGATCATCAAAATCAGCGGCTTTCCAGAACGAGTTCCACACATCCGCACATCACACAAACCCACATACTACAAGTGTCCGAGAAGCAGCCCTACACTGCATCCCTGTCTGTCCGTAAGTCTGGTGCTCCCAGACCCTAACCCTTGTCCCCCGTCCAGGTGGGCTTGTCTCAGGACGCCCAGGAGCAGATGCGCATGATGCTGAGCCAGAAGGAGTCCAACTACATCCGCCTGAAGCGCGCCAAGATGGACAAGTCCATGTTCAAGCGCATCAAGACCCTGGGCATCGGCGCCTTCGGCGAGGTGTGCCTGGCGCGCAAGGAGGACGCCGGCACGCTGTACGCCATGAAGACGCTGCGCAAGAAGGACGTGCTGCTGCGCAACCAGGTGGCCCACGTCAAGGCGGAGCGGGACATCCTGGCCGAGGCGGACAACGAGTGGGTGGTGCGCCTGTACTACTCCTTCCAGGACCGGGACAACCTGTATTTCGTCATGGATTACATCCCCGGCGGCGACATGATGAGCCTGCTGATCCGCCTGGGCATCTTCAAGGAGGAGCTGGCCCAGTTCTACATCGCCGAGCTCACCTGCGCCGTGGAGAGCGTCCACAAGATGGGCTTCATCCACCGCGACATCAAGCCCGACAACATCCTCATCGACCGCGACGGGCACATCAAGCTCACCGACTTTGGCCTCTGCACCGGCTTCCGCTGGACCCACGACTCCAAGTACTACCAAAGCGGTAAGGAGGCGGGTTTGTCTTTTTAGGTTATTTTGTTTGGTTTTAGTTTACCAAACCCCGGCAGACGGGATGGCAAGTATTGCTGGGTAGTCAGACAATTATTTCAATTTATTTCCCGGTCTAATGAACTGTAGCAATAACCCCAACAATCCAAACGCAAGGTGGGTATTGAATGATAAAGGGTGGAGGTAAAAAAACCAGGAGGACAAGCTATCAGATAAGGCCACCTATTGTAATATTGTTTGCCTGTTTCTGTGGTGTGGCGTCTCCAGGGGACCACGTCAGACAGGACAGCATGGACTTCAGCAAGGACTGGGAGGACCCGGCCAACTGCCGTTGCGGGGACCGGCTGAAACCCCTGGAGCGCAGGAAGGCCCGGCAGCACCAGCGCTGCCTGGCCCACTCGCTGGTGGGCACGCCCAACTACATCGCCCCTGAGGTGCTGCTCCGAACAGGTACTGCCCAGACACAGGCCACTCAGGCAGCCAGTGCAACCGGGGGGGTTTAAGAGGTTCTCTTCATACAGGGAGAGTGCATGGGATTCATGCTAATGTCCTATTTCTTTTTGCATTCTCTCTCTCTCTCTCTCTGTCTCTCTGTGTGTATGCATGTATATGTGTATGTGTATATATGTGTGTGTGTGTATGAGATAAATGCAGATATTAATGTTCATCACTTGCACAATGTAACTCTTAACTGTATTTTCTACTCTGTTTGGACAATTGTTTTGTTTCTCAGGATACACCCAACTGTGTGACTGGTGGAGTGTTGGTGTCATACTCTATGAAATGGTTGTGGGGCAACCACCATTCCTGGCAACCACACCTCTTGAAACGCAGCTGAAGGTATGTAGAAACGGCCCTATTGAAAACCGTCATAAGAATTTGGCACTGCACACCGTACCACATACTCGCTTCTGACTTCCTCTCACAATTGGCATTTCCTACCCATCATGATCCATGGAAACATATTGGAATATGCATGTTAATACGATGTGAACGCTGATATGATAATCCGTCTACACCAACGAGTCCACCGCGTGATCGATAATGCAGCATTTGGTTGGTTGACCGCCACACTATGGTGATGCTGTCCTGGCCGGGGCCCCTTCTCCCTGCCGCCACAGGTCATCAACTGGCAGAGCGCGCTGCTCATCCCGGCCCAGGCCAAGCTGAGCGCCGAGGCGTCGGACCTCATCGTCAAGCTGTGCCGCGGCCCGGAGGACCGCCTGGGCAAGGACGGCGCCGACGAGATCAAGGAGCAGGCCTTCTTCGCCTCGGTGGACTTCAGCAGCGACCTGCGGCAGCAGCAGGCGCCGTACGTGCCCACCATCGCCCACTGCACCGACACGTCCAACTTCGACCCCGTGGACCCCGACAAGTTGTGGAGCGGCGGCAGCGACCACAACGACACTCTCGCCGGCTGGTTCCGCAACGGCAAGCACCCGGAGCACGCCTTCTACGAGTTCACCTTCCGCCGCTTCTTCGACGACAACGGCCACCCGTACAGCTGCCCCAAGCCCATCGAGGGCGAGGAGTACAGCGGCGCGGAGGGCTCCGACGCAGAGGGGGAGGAGGGGCCGCCGTCGGGAGAGGGGGGGCAGGAGGGAGGAGGTCCGGGGTCACAGGGACAGGATCTGGTGTACGTTTAGCACTGTGGCATGAGGGGGGTCGTCTCTTCTCCTTTTAACCCTCTACCTCTCTCTATCCCGTTGAGCTGTTTTGTGTGTGTGTGTGTGTGTGTGTGTGTGTGTGTGTGTGTGTGTGTGTGTGTGTGTGGGGGATGTGTGATGTAATATTC
>JAOPJO010000097.1:14054730-14066801 GCA_027123675.1 Molva macrophthalma
TGTGTGTGTGTGTGTGTGTGTGTGTGTGTGTGTGTGTGTGTGTGTGTGTGTGTGTGTGTGTGTGTGTGAGAGATATATGGAGGGAGTGGTGCTTTGAATACAGCATTAAAAACATGGCGCATAGGAAAACTCCTTTTGAACAGACTTATTCGGAGAACGCACATGAAACCTTGGCGGGGAGCACAGGGTGTTCATCCTGTGTGTTGTCCACACAGGGTGGAAGTGAACACAGAAAATGCTCTTATAAGCAACGTGTTGCCTTTCCCCAAGCCTTAATTTATTCAAGAAACTGTACCTAGTGATTTTATTTTGTTTTTAGAGGCTGTTTTTAAGTATGGGTGATTCTAGTTGGGTTTTATTTAGTGAAATCTGCTGATATTTGAAAATTGTCTTTTTAATTTATTTTTCAAGACTGTTGCAATAGTGGGATGTAGTGCTAGGACTTGTAGAATATTTTCAGGGATAAGTAACACTTTAATTCTCTATAGCCTTGCCTTTCTGATCTCCTACTGTCTTTGACCAAATACCTTGGGGTGGGGGGGGATAATCTCAATGACATTCTAAATAATGAGTCTTTAGATTTAGATGAACTAGAAACCTGTTTTATTTTTATTTCTAATTTATACCTTTAAAAAAAAAAAAAAAAGTATTTATAAATTGTTTGTATACAGTTAATGTAAATAGATTTATTTTTTCCTTTGTAGGGCAGGCCCTCTTTAGTGTCCCACTGCTCCAGCCTCATTTTTTTTTCTCTCAATTTAGGACAAAATACACCACTATTTGATGTTGTTAATATTTAATTCTACTTCATATTGTGTACCAATAGGATAGCTGGGGGCTGTTTCATATATTTTTTACATCCATAGCAACTTTCAACTTAACAGAGGCACTCTTTTTACAAACAAATTGTCAGAACAAAACATATCCCAATTGTATTCTTCACTTGCGCATGAACACCTGTTGGATTAAGAAATGTAGTCCAGAGCTTCAACATTTGGATTAGTTATGCTTTCTTTTCTTTAGCCCCTTGCTAAAGAATGCGTGAGATTCGTGTTAGCAATATAAAGGCTTGAAAAGTGTATAGATGTATGGGGAGAGGTTGGTTTGGTGGACTTGCAATTCAGGACTGAGCTCTCACATGCTTCTTACTCCTACGTAAGGCGTCTAGTAGTGTTGTGCTTTTGTACTTAGGAAGGGATATCTGAATGTAGCTCTGCAATGTAATGGCCACTGCACTGGTTTCATGTCATGTACAAGTGAAAATGTGTGTACGAGAGAGGCACTCTGGGAGCTTGGCTGTGGGGAAGAGGGTGATGAATAAAGAATGATTAAAAAAGAAAATTGTGGATTTTTCTAGACCATTTTCAAGACCATGTGGATTGATCGAATTTGTGGTTTACTTGCTGTTGTGACCAGTATAATTAAGTTTGCCCGTTAAGCTATAGGAATGAAAGATGCAGAGTAAATACCAGAGTAAATACAGTATGTCCAGACAACACTTTTGCATCAAATGTCTCCAATGCCCACATTATCACTGCCTTGTTTACTTTGTTTGTATGGCCATTGTGCCTTCATGGACATACAAGGTATTTCCTAAGGCCTATTGTTTGTCCAAGCAACGGAATCTAAAAAAACAAACTAGAAGATCAAAAGAAGGAAATCAATGTGGTCACAGTAGCGTATATGAATTGGGAAATCAAAAACGTACACCATTTTCATGTTGACAAAGAACTTTATTTGTCTAATATAAACATAATTAGGTGGGGATTGAGCAGTGGGGGAATTCTTCACAGCCAGAGAGGTGGATGGTTCATTATATTGGAAAGCCTTAGTGGGCAGGCTCTGTAAAGGTTGAACAAATAAACCGGATCGTTACAAACAAATCGTATGAGGCTAATTATTTGTAAACTATAAAAATGTGTACTTTATAATTAAAACAATTGTGTTTATATTCAAGACATTTAACACTACAACCAAATTGTCTTGAACTATAATAGAAATAACAAAATAGAAATCTTAGGACATGGATGATCAATAGGGTAGTTCACTTACTCTCAATAGCCTTCTTTCCTGTAATAAGAAAAAAAGATGCAATAATTAAGACAAAATCACAGCCAAGAGGGTCTAGTCCTCCATGGTAAACGGGTTTGTCTAGTTCTCATTAGTGCTACTTTGCAATTCTTTAATCGAGAAGTGACTAAGGGTAGATTCGATTATAAATTCATGTTATAAATTACACTGAGGTTGGGGGGGGAAAAGGGATTTAACACAGACCATTCAAACTGGATTTTGGAACTCACCGCCATAAGAGATTTTGTAGTATGCGAATGTCATGAGGCCCATTCCCACCCACATCTCTTGGTATGCCTTTGTGTAGTATGGGCCCATCTTGGCCCACCAGCTTGCAAATGCACGGCCTGCCATCTGTAGGTGAGAGCAACAAACATTATGCTAGGTGAGAAGGCAGAATATTGTTTACAATTTCCAGGCCGAATGGTCAAATCTATCCGCCATTGGCAGGTGATCGTTTTGGACCCTAGTCATTGGTTTTACGACCTTTGCAGTATTGCAGAGAGCATCCGATTAGACAGTAGTTACAATTGTTTTACTTGAACTGAAAATGTTTGTCTAAAGAGTTGTACGTATGAAGTGTGTACACAAATCTGACTTTGTGCTGCCTTCATGTGGAATCTTGTAATGTAGCCTTTAATAAAGACTAAGTGACATTACTCGACTGTAGGTGAGAAGATCACCCACGGGCGAGTAGATAAAGGTGAAGCTGACAGGAAGACTAACAGTTACTAGAAGAGTCCTGTACTGGGAAAGTTAAGCTGGGCGGTGATATTAAAGATAATTTATAATTTCCCAACTTTGATACAAATCTATGAAAAATAAAGAATAAAGCACACAAATTATGACATACATACAAAGCTATTATTCTGCGCCCCTGTAGCCTAGCCTCGGCTAACCTGTACTAGCTAGCAAGGTAGGTGCCCTTCTTGCGGAATAGAAAACCAGTAGCTTCGTATGTCGTTCATTTCTAATCCTTGTTTACTTTACAGCTGATGTGCTGTCCAAATAACGTGTTACCGAGAAATATACATACTTTTAGAGTTGGCTAAACTGCAAGAGGAAGGTCAATAGAGATGGTGGGGAAATGCTGCAGCAGGCTGGAAGTCAAAGTCGTGTGTCGTAGATTCCGGTACCTCCGGAAACGCTCTTTTCTGGGCTGATGTCTTTGGTCGAGGACAGTTTGTCGCCATCAGCTGGCAGGAATGATGAATTGTGTTAAGATTCCATTATTATCTACTAGTAATATTTTCTGATATCAACACCTGCCTGTCTATCTAGCCCGTATGAGATTTCTATCAAAGTGTAATTAAGCACCGGTGGGTGAGTGTCAGCCATAGACTCTAATCCAAAGGTTGTGGAAAAATAATTTGAACTTCATTAATTTCCACTGAAAACGTTAATGTGATTAAGACATAATAGATAAGGCAACAGGCATTAAGTAGGCATATTGTTTCCCCATTCAAAGACACATTTATATCCTCAGACAGTAATCTTTTCGAAATGATTTAACAGAAGAGATGTCGTTTTTCAAATATCCACAAGAGAACAGCAAAGCACAGTCAACATCTTGAAAATACTGACCTCGGTTGTGCAAGTGCTTAAAGTCTTTTCAGAAGAAGGGAGAACATGGGAGTCTGAAGTTTAGAGGTTAATAACTCATCACTTGAAAAGAATCTTCAGATAGGCTAATTACTTTTTACACAGCAATGCAAAGGTCTCAGATTAATTTGCCCTCGAAACACAACATTTGAAGAAATCTTCACAATTCTAAAATACAATCTTAGAACAAGTCACACTTTTTGTTTTCAATAGGTCTAGATCAAGGCAATTTGATTTACATTTTAGTTCTGAGTGGAAAAAGCACTTTTAATAGAAGTTAATAAAAGTGGAAATGGATCATTTACTATGTGTGTGTGTGTGTGTATGTGTGTGTGTGTGTTTCTATCTAGCTATCTATCTATCTAAGCCCTATCTATTTATCTATCTAGAGACAAAGCGCATGTCCATTGGTGTACTGGTCGGGGTTATCATGGTGTCTTGGTATTCCACGTGTGTGTGCTGAACAACTCAGTGGGTGGGGGCGGGGGGCAGTGTGGACCATTGCAGCATTCCTCCCTCTGGCGATAAATAACTGTGGGAAGCTTGTCGCACATCCTGGCACACACAGGTCTATAACTTCAACACTGTCACTCTAGCAGCTGGGGTGTGTGTGTGTGTGTGTGTGTATGTGTGTTTGTGTGTGTGTTTGTGTGTGTGTGTGTGTGTGTATGCGTGCGTGCGTGCGTGTGTGTGTGCATGTTCGTATACGTGTATACGTACACGCGCAAGTGCCTGTAAGTGCCTGTGTTTGTGTGCATGTGCGTGTGTGTGTTTGTGTGTGTGTGCGCATGTGTGTAGCCTACATCTACACGTTTGAGTGTAAGTGCCTGTGTTTGGTTTGTATTCTGTGCCGTGGAGGATGTCACTTCAACAGGTATAGGGAGGAACTTGACTTCGATGCTGTTGGGACCAACTGTAGGTCACTTAAAATGGCCAACCTGAGCCATCCCACTCACACAGGAGATGTTGGACCTGCAGAACTTTTTTTAAGTAAAATTTGCAGTTTTTGAGTACGTCTGTATGTTGGTTGGGAGCACGCGTGCGGGCACGCGTGTGTGTGTGCGCGTTTGTTTGTGTGTCTGTTCATCCATTTGAGTGTACCAAAATGCATTGTTGGATCGCTGAATATGCTCTTGAATATTGAGACATTCATTCATTTCTGTACAAACACACACACAGACACACACACATACGCACACACCATACGACGGATGATACAAACATGCATACACAATTACTAGTGGATGAAAGCCACAGTAAGCTGTGTCTTTCATCCACTAGTAATTGTCCACTAGTAGAATGTTTTTCAACCTCACGGCCATAGAAAATCGATAGCATGAAGTAGTGGCTTTGGCTCTCCTTGACACTCCTTGACACTTCTCTGACTGGATTCACCTTGGCGCCATCAATAACACTCCTAATTATGGTTGTAGACACACATCAATAGCTATTTCATAGCGATCCATTGAAGTAAAGGATTCATTTTTGATCATGGGAGACACTTATGATGTTTAATTTATAAGATACTTTGCCTTTTGCGGCCTTTTGATTGAGTATCCTCAAATGCAATTGGACTAAATACATGAAACCTACTGGCTGTTATAGAACTGAAAGTGTTATTTCTCTAACTCCACCATAATCAAGTGGCATGAGGTGAAGAGTTTATCATAAAGTGCATCTCTGAGTTGGTTAAATTCAGGTTATACACTGGCAATTGAACACACCAAAACACAGGCACATACATAAACACACACACACACACACACACACACACACACACACACACGCACACACACACACACACACACAAATAGTAGTAAAGTGTGCAGACGATAATGCAAATGTATGAAACCGTATCTTCTCATGTGAAAGGCAGCTTTATGTTTCCGCTCTCTCCTGTGACACAAAGCCGAGGGCTTGAGCAGCAGGGCAAACAGCCAACAGGAACGGTAGCGAGGACGGTTGCAATTTTTCTTGTTTATTTATTACAGATCATCTTTTTAGGTGAGAGGAAACATAAACAAATAAATAATTAAATAAATGCAAATAAAATATAAATAATTAATACATCGTAGAAGAATGGTATTCTCAACAAAACACAATATGGCTTTTCAAGTAAAGGCACTGCTAAAGGTTAAATTGTCATTAGCGACAGAGTATGTTCTTAATTGTAGCACCACTGTGGTGTGAACTGAATATTTTGTAAAATCTACCCATACTCTTTTTGGCTTTTACTAAAGCAACAAAAATATCTTTTGATTCTGATAATTCTAAACTTTATTTTTCCTGCTTTTATATATTACCAATATTGCTTCACCAATTAGGAAATTCAAAGATTTCCACTTAATTGGATTTGCTTTCTTGCACTCTGCACACAAATACATTTTTATAGAGAGAGAGAAAGAGAGCAAGAGAGAGAGAGAGAGACAGAGAGAGAGAGAGAGAGAGAGAGAGAGAGAGAGAGAGATCCCCTTAAGACGACATGCTGCTATGCTAATAGTTCACTGCAGTGGTAACACTTTGTAGACCTTTTTATTAATTTCCATTTTGTGAAATGAATGATGCAAACTAACGATGCAGGGAAGCTAAATTCAACATTCAAAATGTGACAGCCGATCGCTTAGAATGTTCTGCTGCATGCACACATATTGTTTGATGTGGAAACATAAAAACAGGAAAATATATCATGACACTGAAATATTACAATCAGTGACATGACTGCATCACTACATTGATCTCCACATAAACAGGGACCACTGTATTAAATGGGCTGTGCTTGCAAATCTTAAACATTTCAAATGATCAACATCAAATTAAATAAATAGGATTCACACAAAATAAGTAACCAATACATACTGTTCTTATCGATTTGACCCATACAAAATGTGTAAGAGTACTTATGAGTGTAAGTATGACTATACTACTACTAATACTAAACACCCTCTTCTCTTCTCTACTTGCAATCCTCCATTGCATCTTTTCTAAATTATTTGGTTTTCTGAATCAAATTATGATTGGAATATTTGAGTACTTATTCTCTGTGGTTCCTTCTCAAGGTTTCCTCCATTTCCTGCCGATGGGCTTTAGAGGGTTTCTCCTCCTGCCCTTCTGAGGGATCGGTGAGGGGTATCCCCTACACCAGACTAACTTGCCCCTTACAGAAAAACAGTCAACAGTTTGATATTTTACTCGTACATCTCTCTGAAAACAACCGATCTGCACCCATACCAAAATCTCCAGCTCCTGTGTGTACCACCTGCATCTATTCAAGTGTACATTGTGTTTACTGATTATTTGTTGTTTCCTAAAATAATGTACTGTTTGTTGTTGTTGTTTTTTTACTTTATTGTAATTGTTATGTCGATGACCTACAGATGTCGGTTAGCCTCTTGGCTTACTCTGACACATTTACACTGAAGTGTGTTCTAAAATATGTATCGATGTGTACTGTCCCTGCCAAATATATGTGACATAAAAAATAAACATAATGTAATTAAAGTCTAGCAGGCGAACTTGAGTTAAAGTGTATTTAATGACAATACAATTTTAAAATAAAATTATTATCAAAACACGACGACTTGAGTAAATGCTCTTTATCCACCAGTCTGTCCACCATTTATTCAAATATTTTGTTAAAAATACTCAGGAGGATACTGTGTGATCTTGGGAACAGCTTTTTGAATGCGGGATTCCCAGTTAAGAAGCCTATTGTGGTAGCTATTTGTTGGATTTGAAGAAGAGGTTGAATTGTATGTTGTGTAACAATGTGTCTAAAAAGTTTGGTTGCCATTATTAACTGCCGGCCTTATTTATCGAGCGGCCATCTTGGATCTAAACCAAGATAGAACCAAGATGGCCACTAGTGATACGACCCATTACTTAAAATGTTAATTGTTTGCTGATCCGGTCAGTGAATACAAGTCCAAATCAGCAAGGAAATGTTTACTTTGCTGTTATAGGACGTCTAAATAAATGCAATAGAATTTGAGCACTTAAAAAATGGGCATGGTTCCATGATCCAAACTCATTATGTGCTAAATAATGTTTGCTTATAAACTTTGTCTTCTACAAAAATCCAAATTAATTTGTGGAATGAATTAATACGGGTGGGCGGAACACTATGTAGTATTAAGTTCACCATTGACACACAAATGTTCTGTATCATAACCTTGATATTTGGGTGAGAAGTAGACGCTATTCTCTTAACCCTGTTTTTGTCGTCTCTCACACACACGCACACGCACATACATTAACACACACACACACACACACACACACACACACACACACCCACACACACACACACACACACACACACACACACATGTTCTCTTTGATGTTTTCGTCTCTTTTTTAAACACAGTATATGGCTTTCAAAAGAAGGCTTAACTGAAAGTACTTTGCCCTTCCACTTGAATCGGAGGATTGGGATTCTCAACGCTGACGGTCGATTGAGAGCCACTGAATGATCAGAGTTTCACTTTGTCTCTTTTCACTGTGGGCAGTTCAAATTCTTCACGTTTTCCTTCTTTCTTTCTTTTTTTCCTTTCTTTTCTTTTTTTTACAAAATTGTTTTTTTCAAAAATATGAAGAAAGTGCAGTGAGATATATTGTGTCTGATAAAAATAGTGGACATTGAGGCAAGAGAATGAATAGAGACTTGAATCCACAATAACCCCATCAGTTAGTCAGTGCATGGTATTATCCTAACAGATATTGTATATACCTAAAAACCTGAACATATATGTATACACGAACACAGGTACACCCATAGACAAAATGGGTGCTTACCCCTATATATTTTTTTTCCTCATTTATGATAATAGCTTTTGCAAACGCTAACTACCATGGATGGAAATAGAAAAGCAAATCGGACAATTTCTAAACTTATTCGGCCACGTTAAATCTTTTCAACCCAATGAAACACAAATGATATTAGCCAATTTCTACTAAAGGCAGTAAGTCTACAACTCAAGCAGATCCTGAACTGCTTGAGTTCAGATCGAGGATGTTTCAGGCGGGATCATAGGGAGGGGGGTTTCAAAATCTTGCTCTTTTCTCTACCTCTCTCTCTATGACTCTCAGAATCGTACCTGCTGCCATACTCTAAACCCTTATGGAGACTATAAGGAAGATAACCGCAAGTAAATGCATCCAGGAGCAGGCCTGTTCTGGAGGTGCTAACTATTGAACAGACCAAGTTTTCCTCCAAATCTTATCACAGAATTCGACAAACTCTTTGACTTTGGGATTTCCTTATCTTAAGATCCCTGTCCAGGTGATAACAATGTGGTGATTTTTGACTCTTAAACCTGCTAAAATTGAAGCGTTGAGACGTCCAGATGGACAGACACTTCTGGGATTCAACTTGAAGGTGAGATATGTTTTGCCGTTGTGTCGTTTCATGGTTTGGTGCACAAAGTTAGACGCTAAGATCCTCTTTTAGAAATGTTGTAAGACAATGTCTATTTTTTCGCTCATTGGCATCAAAATTGTACTTTAAAATGGCATTTTATTGTTCACTTATATATTTTTTTGGTCTCAATGGGTTTAGAAAAACACACATTGATTTTGCAGTCCATCATCTTAAAATGGCTTTCAGGATCTTGAAGTTGCTGTCCCATACTTAGATTCAAATGTTTTGAGAGAGATGCCAAGCTCACATGATCCATATAAGCCATGTCGTTTTCTGAAATATGGGCCGCAGTATTGAATGAGTCTGATTACATTTTTTTGCATGTGTGTACACTCCCCCAACGCCCCTACCCCCCGAAAGAATGAAAGAGTAGTCACTTAAGGGAACATACACTTCGAGGACACGAGGTGCTATTGGTTGGGTTTTTTCTTTTTTGTGCTTGAACCACTAATGGTGGACACAATGGCGTTTATCCTAAGGAAAAATAAACCTGCTCCGCATGAACCTTGGGTGTTGCCATTTATCTTTTGATGCCACTTAAAGCTAGAGTAGGCATATTATTTTGGAATATTTTTTTTGTTGTATTTTATATTTTTTGACATTCTAGTGGCAGACTGTTAGGTGTGGGGATTATTCCCAATGAAAGGGAGGAACAGGGGGCGGGGGGCAGAGTGGTGTTTAGTCAAATATATTAAAATGCATTCCCCTGGTTGGTAGTCCTAGCTGCGTGGGAAGCGTGGCAGCCTACCAGAGGGCAGCCAATCAAACTTCCTATATAGGACATGGGTTGGGTCCTATAGAATGGAGTGGGTAAATGAGGCTCCTGAATAAATGCCGCATCCACCTTTCAGGGTTGCGGGGTCGAGCGGGAAAGCGGGAATGCCTCCCTCACGTAGCTCCTTCGTCTCTATCTCCAACACCATGTAGGCCTTTCTCCTCCAGCTGAAGAGTGCGCTGCGGGAAACTGAATGGTCGTCCCTGCGCCCTGCATGGACGCAGCTCTTCTCCGCTTCGCGGCCCGTGGTAGTTTGGCCATTACCGCTATTCTTAGGGTTATATAATATGTGTGCATATTTAATCTGGATCATTGAGGTGCCAAGTGATGGAATCCGATTGGCTAGTAATGACTTGACAAGCGATTGCATTTCCCTCTTCTCTATTGGCAGAAATACCTGTGATCCACACATGGTGCCTTCGGTCTTGATCCCCCAGCGACGCTAGTTGCAACTGCATCTTTTCCAATACGGAGGGGTAACTTCTCGTTTCAGGACTCTTGTATCTGTCTGGGTGCGATTTACTTCCTCCCAAGTCCCATGACAATTTCCATGTGTGTATTTAGATCCTTCTGAAGGCCTATTACCGATTGTTCACACCATCAATTGTGTTGTTCAATGACAACCTGGCCACTGACTCTAAGCTAGCTTGTTGTTTGTCAATGGCTTCGCTAAAATTGCTAGCTTCCGACAGGACGCCACTCTCTGACTGTTCATTGGTGGAGAGAGCTTCAGTATTCTCTGACCACTGGGCTTGCAGATCACAGGAGCTTCCCCAGGAATGCAATTTCTTTCAAAGCCAACAAAAACAATTTTCCGCCTTTTACTAAAACCCATTCATGGAAAAAAGGAAAGAAGAAGATTAAGAAGAAACGCGGAAACAAGCACAATTTTGCGTGGGTGGGCCTTGAGAAACAACAGCCATGTTTTCTCATTGAGTGCACACTGGTTGCAACTCACAGAGTGAGAGGCATGTGTTGGAGTTTTGGTAAAGAAAACGTACAAAAATGCAAATATCTCAATCCAACAATGTTTTTTGCTTCTTTCTACGCCGAGCAATAAACAAAATAAACCAATAGATAGGACATTAACATTCTTTTTTTTTCAGAGGAAAGCGATTGTATGATTGAATACTCTTAAACCTATGAGACAAAACATGGCATTCCTTCAAGTCCAAGTCATCAAAAATGTCAGAAAATGCCATATACAAATGGGAATTGAAATATGGTGGCAATGACGACATTGTAATAATATAAATGCAAAGTATTGTCTGATATGAAGATTTTTTTTTTCTTATTCTCATTGATATTAATGCCAGGGTCATTCAATTCCATTACTCTGTCCCAGGGTTTTAGATAATGTACGTGCGATGTATCATGCACATTTTTGTCCAGCTGTGTTGCTAATGTTAGTTACAAGACAGGGACAGGCTAACAGATGATGAATAAAAGGTGTGAGCAGTGAGTGCTTCATCTTTATGTCCGTTAGTCCTCCGTGTGTCTGCGTGTCTACCTTGAATTCTCTCCTGGGAGGTTTGTACCTGAATCAGATGGTGTTCTGTATTTTGGTGCATTGTCCTTTCCCTCATCTCTTCCCCTTCTCTGACCTTCTATTGTGAGTTGCTTGGAGACTGCCAGAAAGAAGCCCTGTCCAACAAACCCTTCTGTGGTTTGCTCCTGCCATTCATCCATCCTACCATCCATCGTCCATTCACTGTCCATCATCATCCATCCATCATCCATCTATCTATCATCCTTCCATCCTTAATCCATTGTCCATTCATCCATCATTCATCCATCAATCATCCATGCATCATCCATCCGTCCTCATAGCACCCATTCGTCATCCAACACTTCATCTGTTCAATTATTGTTTCTCCACTTCCACGTGACCATTCATCCACCCCATGCATCCGTATCCATGTATCATTAATTCATCAATCCCCTATCCACCTGTAAATCCAACCACCCAGCCACCGATTCATCCATGAAACCATCCGCCTGTCACTCATCCACATCTCTCTCTCTCTCTCTCTCTCTCTCTCTCTCCTTCTCCTTTATTCACGACATTCAGTCATCCTCACTTTTGTGTTGGACTGTGTCTCTGTAATAGGAGTGCAGGCACATATATAAACCAAGACACACACACACACACACACACACACACACACACACACACACACACACACACACACACACACACACACACAC
>JAOPJO010000097.1:14146710-14198988 GCA_027123675.1 Molva macrophthalma
ACACACACACACACACACACACACACACACACACACACACACACACACACACACACACACACACACACAAAATACCGAGTGTTCTGGTTTGGGCGCATAGCAGAATGCTGTGTAAACCACTCGACTTGAGAAGATGAGAGGATTATTATTAGCATAACTTTGTTCGTTGTTCCCCATAACGATATTCCATTCCGAAAACCGGTTTCAAGTCGATTTTCAGTGGTTACTTTTAAATATTGAGTCATTAATCAAGCGATATAATATATCTATCATTCGCCATTTGTTAGATATTGCATTGAATTGAAGTTGAATAAAAAAAACGTTGCATTTTACCACGTTACTGTCTTTATATATTTACAATTTCTCTGTCTGTTTATTATCTATTATTTTAATATAATCGAGTGATCCACGGATTCACCGTACAGTGGGGGTTTCGATACATCGGCGGCCTCTGGTGGCAAACCTGTATTATACACCGACTTTCGGAACTTCCACTGGCAGTCAGCTCAGATCCACTTCTCCCTTACTCAGTTCACTAGAAATTATTCCAGATCCGATCGCTAATTATTTCATTCTACAAGACATAAACGGTCATAGACATACATACATCAATACATTTCTATTTAAGATATGCATAAATACCGCAAGCAAAACTATATTGGCGTGTTGGCCTACTAACATGATGCTTTTATATAAATTAGATATCGCTGTATCACTCTGTAAATTATTTGAATAAAGACCTAATTCAAAACAGCCGTTTGCAATTCTCTTTCTAAAGACACATTAGGTAAAAATCCTAATTTGTGACCAGTAGTTTACGTTCATTACAGCAAAAGCACAATATACAATTAAAAATAATACTTTATTTTATCAACATTTTACAGATAGAGGTCATCAAGGAGCAGCGAGGTGTTTGATATGGACAGCGGGGATCGAACCCAGGACCTTGTCTGACAAAAATTCCATAGGAGTTTTCTTGTTAATAAGTAGGCCTAAAATAAGTCATCTTTTATATGCTCTTAGTTCAGGGGAAAGCTGTTTTTTGTTCATGAAGTTGCCAAGAGACTAATATTAACAATACTTTGAAAGCAATGTTTTATCTTGTTGCCTGATCTTTGTAGTCAAAAAAAAACCTCTACAAATCCACAAAAAAAAGAAAGTTCCCATTTGAAACACTGGCTACCAGTACGCTGCAACAGTGACGTAACTCGTTGCGGCAGAACAACCATTTTAATAATAGGCCTCAATTACAGATCAAGCATTAATCACAGAATAAAAAGTTGTGGCCTCGTCATCAGTCCCATTTAGAGGTTTTCCTCCTCATATACTTCTCCCCCTCGCTGTCTGTGGCTTCGTACAGCATCTGATCGTTATCCTTCATGGCATGCAGGTAGCCCAGGTAGCCAACACACAGGCTGATGCTCACCAGCCCAAACACCATCATCGGTTTGTTCTGCAAAAACATATGGCACAATACACGTTAGTACAAGATAGGCTACACATTATAACATATACAGGTTATGATGACAAGTACACTTCATGACAGAAAACAAAATACAGGTTATTACAAAATACAGGTTATTATAAAGTGTGACTTGACATGTGTGTGGTATGTTAGAGACATGGTTTCCAACCAGTGTGTGCCATTTTTCAGGATTTAAAACATAATCTTGAAAATGACAAAAGTTACAGCATAGTCTTATTTTTATCAACCAGTATCCGTTTGTGATACATTTTGATAGCCTGCTGTGTTTGCAATATTGCGAAAATATTGCTACGAATATCAAGCATATCATGTAGTATCTAGTAACTAGTATCTAGTAATCATGTGTGAGTGGCATTTTATCAAATTAATTCCCTACAACGTTAAGGTGGTGCATTTCTGTTTGGTATAAGTGTTAGCCCCAATAAAGGTTGGGAACCACTTGATGGTTCAGTTTTCAAATATCTCACTGGTTTGATGAAGAGTTCTGGGTTGACGACTCTGAAAAGGGTCGTCGTTCTGGCTCCTCTCAGCCCCGAGTCCCGGAACCCTTGTTTCTTAGGGCCTTCGGTACCACCGCCGGAGTCCGCAGACGACATGTCCAAATAACGTTGATCTATCGACCAATCGGTCTGGATTACCTATCAATCATAGACACTTTAACAGCTGGACATCGCAGATTTATCTCCCATTACTTTGGTTCAGCCATGTTTCACGTTTCAAAGTCATCACAACCAACGACCGCAGGATAGATGAATGAACTACACCAGATAAACGACCACAGCGCCCAACAGTGGTTGGAGTTCGGATTACAACGAGTAAAGCTTCACCGTACAGTTAGTTCGACTTATTTATATGATTTCAGCGAAAGATCCAGCTTCGTGTTATATTAATTTTAAATGATGGGAAGAAGACTGTGTAGTTTAAAACGAGGGATCTGATATTGGCGTCCGTGAGGGCAGATGGCTAGAAGGAAATCTCTACATTATTTATTCCTGTTGTAACTAAATAACTGCACTCATTAAACTTGAATGATTCGACTCATTTGGTTGCAACTATATGACAACACACAGTCGTGTTATCTCCTTCAACATCCTAGCCTATATACACTGCTGTTCTCATATAGTCCATTGTTCAGGTCATGGAAATATTTGTATTTGCATTAGGGTGACCATGGCGATGGTGTCACATCAGGTCTGACCTGATGTGTGGATGTAGACATTGATGTGTAGACCTACCTGTCCTCAACATTTTACAACACAATTAGTTGTAGGCGTTAGTAGACCAGCTATTCTTCAGACCAAACCGAAAAGCCCAAGCACAAGGACACGGTTGTAGAGTTATATTCCTTTAGTACAGTAGTGCACATCCCTTATGATCGTCGCTCTTGGAACTATCCAAATATCGTGTTAGGTTACACAAGGTGTGGCGCGCCGTTTTACGCAGGTTAGACAGCAGCCAGGACAGAAGGGATCTCCCGGGAGCCGCACACTTTCTACGGTAAGTTAACATTCAACTTTATTAAGAGACTATCATTGTAGAATGCTATTATTCATAATAGTAAGTAATTCATTAATTGGTAGGAAGACGGATCGTTTCGTCCAAAGTTTGAGTGGTTTTAAATGCGCTAGCGCCAACACAAGCGACTGACAATGATGGGTCAAATGTAAATTTAAAACAAATATTGAAAAAATAAATGTCGTTTTTTCCCCTCATTTTATAACTCCCGTAGGCTGTTACTTTCACAGAATAATAGGTGTACCTACCAATAAGAGTAGGTCCATTTATATTTCAAACTAAAAAAGGCCTGTATGGAATAATAATTGTAGGCCTAATTCATGGGTACATTTGTTTCTTGTTTATCTTTAGTTTTAAAGGGGGACGAGGAGCAGCAAAATATGAACTGGGGCTTTCTGGAGAACGTGTTGAGTGGAGTGAACAAGTACTCCACCGTCATCGGTCGGATCTGGCTCTCCATCCTCTTCATATTCCGCATCCTGGTGTACGTCGCGGCCGCCGAGCAGGTGTGGAAGGACGAACAGAAGGACTTCACCTGCAACACCAAGCAGCCTGGCTGCGAGAACGTCTGCTACGACCACCTGTTCCCTATCTCCCAGACGCGCCTGTGGGCCCTCCAGCTCATCATGGTGTCCACCCCGTCCCTCCTTGTGGCCCTACACGTGGCCTACCGGGAACACAAGGAGTCTAAGTGCGGCCACAAACTCTACGAGGACCGGGGCAAGATCGACGGGGGGCTGCTCGGCACCTACATCGCCAGCATCTTCATCAAAACCTTATTCGAGGTGGGGTCGCTGCTCGCCTTTTACTTCCTGTACAGCGGATTCGAGGTGCCCCTGTTGTACCGCTGCGAGGTGAGCCCCTGCCCCAACATAGTGGACTGTTACATCGCCAGGGCCACGGAGAAAAAGATCTTCCTATATATTATGGGATGCACGTCCATCCTTTGTATTGTGCTGAATATCGTCGAGCTTTTCTATATTTTATGGAAACAGTGCTCCAAGTACTTTAACCAACGGTACATCTCCGTGGAGGAGAAACGACTTAGACGCCATCGCTTTGTGGTTTCTAATTACAATCTATCCGTTTCTAATGTAAACAAGCCTGCATCCCCGCAGCCCAGACCAAACACGGACCTCAGGCGAATAGAGCCGTCATGTACACAAAGCCTTCCAGTTCTGATGAAACCTTAAACTCCGTATCCCACGATGTTGGAACCTAACCGTCAACAAGATTAAAGTACTGACCATGAGGAATCTAAAAACATGCCATGTCACACATGTGTTGGCTTAAACTATGCGCTAAAGGCTTTTTCCGTATAAAATGGAAAATCATATTCTCCGTGTAACAACGTATTTCATACAACAAACAAACACATTTCCATGTGCATGTAGGAAGTATATTACTATAACTAATATATATGTAAACATATAACGGAAGAGAAAAGTGTCATAACAAAAAAGGTTTATTGTTATATTCAGACTGCTGGAGGCAGTAGTTGTTTAAAAACACAATCAAATAATTCAAGTTCAAATGATGTAAGATATAAGCAACATATGAATTAATCTGTGTTTTATTACTAGATCTATATTTATATTTTCCCATTGGAACAGTTTTAAACCCCACAGCTGATCAGTTTCAAACTTCTAAAGAGTTTATAAATACAAACATGCTATACAGTTGACTTTAAAAAAGGAAAAGGACATTTTACATAAATACAAATCTTTTCAAAGTCTCCCACTCAATACATGTCAATAAAAAAAAAGGTTTTGTAGGGCACCAGTGCGCAGCAGTTTATAATGTTTTTTTTCTACACCTGAGATTGTATTGTCCATAAAATAAATAAAAATACAAAAATAAAAATCACAGAAATCAATCATTTTTTTCCAATATCACTGTGGGTCTCATATCTTGCAGCTGTTTCAACAGAAGGGCGGCCACGACAGAATATGCCCCGTCGACAACTATCCTAACCTTACCAAGTGACTCAAAGTTCTGCCGATTACTGAACTCCACGCAGGTGTCTTTGGTGTGCAAACTGGACTTCTTCCCGGGGGGCCTACCTCGGGGCCTTGTGGGGGTCTGTTGTGGCGGTGTAGCGTGTTCCAAGAACTTCAGGAAGGACACTTCAAACCCCATGGGTTTAAAGGAGGTCAGACTATCGCTCAGCTGCGTCTCGTCGTCTGGCGTCAAGGCGAGGTAAGCCGAGGAGTCGCAGGAATCCGTTTCTTCATCGGCGGCGCTGTAAACTATGCGAGCCCTCCTCGTGGACCTCGGCATCGGCTTGGGTTTTGCTACGTTTCCGACCAGCTTGCGAGGTCGGCCCCTTTTGCGCTTTACCACGATAGGCTCTTCGGACACTGCCACTGAATCGCTGTCCTCATCGGAAGGACTGCCATCGAAGAATCCGCCCGACCTTTCCGCAGCTGCCCTTTTCCGCAAGCCGGTTTTCGCTGACCTGTATCCGCTGCCTCCCAGGCCGGTGTCCGCCATGAGGTCGTTATCGGACAGGTCCGAGCTGTTATCGGACTTGGAGTCGTCACTCCGGTTGGAGTGGTGTTTGTATCGGGAGAACTTCTTGCAGAAGATGTAGTGGCTTCTCTGCTCTTCCAGGTAGCGCTCAGAGAGACCGTGGCCCATGTAGTGCTTCATGATGCTGCGCTCCGACCTCATGACGGACTCGCAGCCCGTTAGCATGCATGGGTACTGCAAGGTGAACTTCTTGGTGCAAAGCGCAGAGGCCTCACCCTTGCTCTTTAAAGAGGGCTTGCCATATTTAGTCCAGTTGTTTTTCTGCGTCTTCTCTGGTCGTTTTTTCTCACTTACTTTCTGAAGCTTCTTATTGCTCTGGATGTTCTCCTTCCCGTTAATGGCCTTGACTATTGGGTAATGGGAATTATGGGAATTCTTGGAGTTCTGTTTTGCACACTCTTCCGGTATCGGTTGATTCATCACTTTCAGTTGGTAGGTCTCGGGGTGCTTCTTCATTGTGTGTCGAAGCAGGTTATACTTTGTGGCATATGTTCGGTCGCAATCTTCCACATCACAACTGAACCCATTTAATGTTTCATGTCTGGACAGCGTCACGCCTCCGTGTACTTCCTTGATGTGTCCGACGTACTTCCAGAAGGAGGTGAACATCGCCACACACCTCTGCTGGTCGCAGGCGAACTGGCCAAGGTTGATGCGAGACAGGATCGCACCAGCCTTGTCCAGGCTGAACTCGTGGAGCTGGAGGTAGTGCTGCAGCAAGCTGGGAACCTCCTGGAAAACTCGACAACAGTCCTTCTCCTGGCATCGGAATTCAGGAACAAATTCGTTCTCAGAATCCGCCACCTCCTCTTCTTCATCTTCTTCTTCTTCTTCAGGCTCCCTTGACTCGTCTGTTGCCTCGGTTCCATCCTGTTCTTTTTTAATCTCCAGGACGGAGAGAGCGGACTGGTGGATAGCCCGGTAGTGGAGGATGAGGTTGTGTTGAACTGTAAAAGCTGCTGCACAACCCTCGTGAACGCAGCAATATGGTCGGTACGGATTAAAGGCAGCATTTGATTTCTTCCCTTTTAACTTCTTTGCTGCCTCTGGAATTGGCCTCTCGACTCTACTGCCTGAAGTTTGTTTGGTAATTTGTGATTTGTCCAAAGGCATAGTCATGCTAGATTTAATTGAAGACGAGGGCAATGGGCCTGGAGGAGTTGGTGCAGATTGCAAAAAAAGCCGACCATATCGATCAGCAGAGTATCGAGTTGGCGTTGCGGGGACATGTCGGTGTTGTCCCTCCGACAAATTAGAACCGGAAACTGTTTGGGGTGGCAGATTGCTGGTCCCTGTAGAAGCCTGGGTGGCATGATGTCTGTGGACTTGAGTGAAGCGATTGTCATTGAGGGAGTTCTGCTGTATAACAACTTTGCCGCTACGTTGTCCAAACAATGGTGGTTGGTATTTATAGGGATCTTGGAGGGTAGTGCTTTCATTGTCAATGGCACTCTGGGCTGCTCCAGTTTGGGTCTGGCTTTGGTTACCGGGGGATTGAACGACAGGGGCCAAAGTGGGCTTTATGTGTAATTTGGATATTTCGTCGATCGACATCTGGTGAGCAGTCTGGTAGTGAACCCGGCGGTTGGAGTTGCGTGTAAATGCTTTACTACATTTATGACATCCGAATGGTGCTAATTTAGCGTTCTTTTGCTTTGCTTGGTTAATCATCTCTAGCGTGGAGTTGTGGACTCTAAACATGTGTTTCCAAAGCACATCAGAAGACATAGCCCTAAAGGTGCAGTTTTCACTATCACAAGCAAACGGCTTGACGAATCCTGACAATGTATCGGATTCAACGTTTGTTGGCCCGATTTCTTCCTCCTGTTTCACAGAGGTATGTATATTTCCATTCACCTCTCCGACCATTTTGGGTCTCCCACATGCACTATGACCATCTATTCCCCATGGCTTGCTAACTCCAGATAACTGCACTGATTCGCTCTGTTCCACCATGTTGGTGAGGGTTGGAGAACCACCCTGCTGGGATGAAGACCCTCTAAAACCAGTAAAACCCTCGCTACCTCTGGGACATCCACTGGGGAACGAAGAGGGAGTTCTATGTTTTTTTGGAGAAATCCGCCTTGATTCTGAAAGAGAGTGATGGAGGACACTAATGTTTGAAGGTCTGCCTGTTGAGCTGAAAGACCCGGGGCTCTTCGAATTAGTACTAGCACTAGCTTTATGGTTAACTGAATGACATACGCTGCTTCTCTGTATGAAATCACCAGATAAAATCTGCTCCCTTAATCGTTTCTTGACATCTTGTTCACTTTGCCTTTTTGTCTCGCCCTGATTAACACTGGATGGCGCCAAACTATGCTGACCCATAGAAGTTTGCTGCTTCGCTGCATTTGAAATTATATCTGTTTGCTGATTAGTTGTCACATGATCAACAGGAAGACTTGAAAGATTAGGCCTGGCATTTTGGTTTTCTGACAGGATCTGCGAGAGTATGGGGTCTGGGAAAATGGGAGTGCTATATTGAGGGATGTTTGACTGAAGGTAAGGGCCTGGGTAAAACTGCTCCTCCTTCTTAATGTGCAGGTCCCCTGTGTGCTGTATAACAGAGTTTTGTGGCATCCGCTCAACACCGCCGTAGGTACCTTGGAAGAAAGGCTGGGAAACGGATGCGTGGTCAAATAGATCAGCCATGTTTGCTTCAGCCATGATCTGTTTCAGAATATCATCCTCAGACCCCATCTCAGGTGAATCAGCTTGGGGGAAGCCCGAAGCAGGGAAAGAGGTTGGGTCTGCTGCAGTGTTTTCCACGGATTGTGATGGCCCCTCCTGATGGAGTGCAGACTGATCGTGTAGCGACTGGGAATTAAACAGATTCTCTGTTTGCTCAGAGTTGAGAAAATCCAAGAATGATGTTGGCAGATCTGCTGCTTGTTGAGCCTCAGCCAGTGGCTTGCATGTTAGACGCTTGGACAAGTGGCCTCCTAAGGATTTGGAACAGTTAAATCTTCTAGTGCACCTCGGACAACTGTATTTGCCATCTCTAACAATGGATGGCCACTTTGGCCTTTTTCTGGGTTTATTTTGAGAGTCTGCAAGGCTTTCAGAGGTCTCACCCTTTAGATATTGGTTATTGCTACTGCTTGAAGATGGGAATTTGTCCTGCATTTGCCTTTCATTGGGCTCTGTTGCCTTTGTTATTGCCGGGGTGATATAATTTGAGATGGAGCAATTATCATTTAGTGATGTTAATGATTGAAGTGAATTCCCAACTTCATGGGATACTACATTAGTACTGTCAATGTATGATGCCGAAGCTGAATGTGGGCTTTTTTGGTTCAGAGGCGGGTCCATGGAGAGCCCTAATAGAAGCCCTCTACTGGTAAGATCCACCTGTGGCATCCTTTGCATATTTGATGGATAAACGTGGGTGGGAATCTGACCTTTTCCTTGATTCCTGTGCCATTGAGGGGTAGGTGCGACTTGAGACTGCATAGGTGTGACTGGATTCACTGGACTTGCCAACTGAGAAACGACAATAGGATTAAGGATATTCCTCATATTCATGGGAACATCATGATTTTGAACAGAAGTGAGTTGACTAGTGTAACATGAGCTTGGATCCATAGTAGGATAAGGCTGAGGTTGGTGGACAACTTGTTTCTGGATGACATGCATTGGGACAGCTTCAGTCTCTGAGGTTTGTGGTGGAGGAACCAGTCTGGTACTCCCGACAGACCCATCAGCAAGCAGAATGGCCGGGGGATTCTTGACATTTCTCCTCGCAATTTTCCATTGATCATAAAACTCTGGGTGCGCAGCACGCATGTGCTTTGTGACACTTCTGTAGGAGCTGTAGTTCCTCGTACAGTTTCCAAATGCACAATGGTGTCGCTGTTGTGCAGAGGGAGTGGCAGAGTTCGCAGGATACAGTGCAGTATTTCCTGACCTGATCCCAGATGGTGGAAGAGGGGTCATCGATGGAGGAAGGGTTTGGCACATTCCTAAAGGTATGCCATTGTCAGATGATTCCGTCAGCAGCATGTTGGTGCATGTGGGCTGGAACTGTTGCGGATAGGTTACGTTGCAGTTGGAAGAGTACATCATTGACCCAGGGCTTTCATTAGGGGAGAACATCTGTGTCTGGTCTTCAAACGCATTTGCGTGACCAATGTTAGACATGTTGAGTCCTCCATTCGGAGCTTCAAATGAAGGTGTGTCTCGACTCTGCAGGGCGGCTCTCAAATGATCGAAGGAATGAGTTTCTGGACTAGCCATGGGTCTATTTGGATGGGAAGTGAAATTGGAATTCACAGAGGACCGAATAACAGTAGTATCTAAACCCTGTGTTTGACAGACGGAGGACAAAGGCATATCTTGGCATTCACTTTTGACCACATATTGTCCAAAGTCCTGCAACGGCCTGCGAGGAGCGGCCAGTAGGCTTTCTATTGAGTTTAACGCCGGTGGCTGCTGACCACTGACATTAGCACAACTAAAGTCCTTTGATTCATGAGAAATCTCCAGTGAAGAGGAAGGCGAGTCGGACAGCATTCGCTCAATCAGCGAAGGGCCTGAATTTTGTGAATTGTGTTGTGAATTCTGTTCTGGGTTCTGCAGTAAATTCTGTTGTGAATTCTGTTGTGTAATCTGCTGCTCCTCTGGCGTTGTTTCAGTGGCGTGTTCTTCCTGGTGTAGCTCTAACTGAGTTTGAGAATGGAATAATTTTCCACAGTCTGGGACTTTACACGTGAAGGTTTTATAGTGCTGGGCCTCATGGTCATAAAGCTTAAAGGCTTCGTTGAAGATCTTACCACAGTTCGGGAACATGCATCTTGCCTTGAACACACCGTGGCTTTTCCTGTGAACGAGGAGTTCAGGGTTGGACTGGAAAGTAGCTTTGCAGTTCAACTGAATGCAGATGTAGGGGTTGATGCCACAATGCACCTGCAAGTGGTCGTTGAGGTGGGTGACGTTGATAAACTGCCGACGGCAGTACTGGCAAACAACCTTGTTGCTTTGCATCTCAAGGAAACGCTTGGCCTCCTCGTTGTCCCCATGGGCCTTCACATGTGCAAGAAGATTTTTTAGAAACTTGAAGCTCTTTTTGCAGCTTGACACAGGGCAGACATTTTCTTCATGGCTTTTCACCTGAAATCCAGAGACATCAGTCTGGGCGGAATGTGATGTGCCTCCACTCTGTCCTTGTGAATCTCCATTTGTGTGAAGGTAATTTTCCGACTTGGCTTTTAATGCTGCTATCACAGGCGCTGCCGTTTTGGGATTAGCTAACTTTTTGTTGGTTTTCATCGCAGTTAGCCTCTCCTTAGAAGACTGCTTTACGTGCGAAGCCACATGGGGAAGCAAAGTGTCTTTTGAGGTAAACGTTTCAGCACATATCGGGCAGCTATAGACGCCAGCTTTAAAATGAGTCTGTGCGTGACGTACTATCCGGTGGCCCAGAAACTCCTTATCACACAGCACGCAGTACTGCATGTACGCCTGAAAGTTCCGGAACCTGGCAGACACGAAGCCCTTCTGCCTCAGCTTTTTAATTTCCCTGTTTTTCTGCCGCCGGTCAGTGATCTCGTCGAGCTCATTGGTGGTGTCCACGAAGCAGGTGGTGAGGTCTCTGAGGTCCTCCTGACCAGGGTGCTCTTGCCCCTCCTCCTCCTCATCAGGACCCTCTGGGTCCTCGTTGTCGTTGAGCAGGTCGATGGAGGACACAATGGAGGCCTCCTCGCCCATCAGTGCCAGGCACTGTCGCTTCAGCGCTCTCCAGTCCCAGAACTCAGGGTCGAAGGGCCACAGGGTCTTGAAGACCAGCAGGAGCTCACAGCGCAGGGAGTTTGGAACAGGCATGTTCTCCTCCTCGACCTTCTGGTCGGGCTCGTTGTACAAGCTCTCCACGGCGTAGTAGGAGTCCACGGTGGGCTCCAGGAGGAACTCCGTGAGCTGGCACGCGCGCTTCACCTCCAGGTCGTCCGAAAGCAAACAGGAGAGGGTTTTACAGATGGTGGCCTTGGAGTTTCCGTCGCTCGACTCCAACTGCAAAGCCATTATGCACATTTCAATGCATGTTGGCAGTCCAGCGCTGTCCATCTACGAGATAGAAGATACTAGTGTCAATCCAATTGATAAGATATTACATGTTATAAAACAGATTTTTAGAGCGTATTAGCTTCTACATCATACGTTTTTTGTAAATAAACAGAATATTAAAGTTCCTTTCACCAAAAACCCAGGTGAAATTAATCACTAAAAAACTTTTCACAAAGCAAAGCCCACACATTTTACATAAAAAAGTGCCTTAAAGGATATTTTAAACACTTAATTTCAATATAACTATTATTTGATAAACTCCAATGTTGGTGCAAACAAGGATTTTCCTGAAAAGTGAGTTACACAAAGTCAATTAAATCATAAAACCTAATTAAAAAAACAACAATTATATTACATTGGATATCATTATACTAACAATGGAGAATATTTCAGGCCATACTTTAGTGAACCCCACCAGAGAACATCATCACTCTCCCTTTTGATCCACACACATCAGCAGAATGCTGACTGACCTCTGATTGGACAACTTTGATGAGGAACAGGATGTGGAACACTGTTTTGGAGAGCATGGACATCTTCCGGCATCGGTCCAGGAAGTCCTGCTCAGAAGACTCCAGCCTCTTCAGCAGCTTGCTCCAGAACAAGGTGAGCTCCCTGGTGGAGATACAGGGAACACTTTAGACAGCTCAACCCATCTCACTGATGAGTCTGAATGGTGTAGTGGTTAGTGTGTTTGACTCCCAGCCGAAAAGTACAGGGTTTGAACCCAAATGTCCACAGTGAGGGTACCTGTAGACATCTTTGAGCAGGATGCCCTAACACCAACCTATCATGATTAGCTATTAAGGAGCCAGTTTTGCATAAGAGCATCTGCTACATTACTCAATAGTACATTGCTTAATAGAGAATTAGTATTAACATATGTACTTTTAGTAGCAAGCATTGGATAGAAAAGCTAATGTAACTTAATAGGGTCTTCCCAGTGTTTCCAAACCTTGGGTTTGGGCCCCACTTGGGGTCACCTGATAAGCATATGAGATAGAGATATGCTATAGACGGATGATGATACCTTTCTAAAACCATATTTTTTTGTTTAAAGGCTTAAACAAAAGTATGTTTGTATATATACAAAACACACTGTCTAATGAGTCATAGCCACAAGCAAACACTTGTTGTGCTGCGATGACCATACCTTCACTGGGACATTGACATAATGGGCAGAGGTTGATTGGGTTAGAACAATGTGTGTGAAACTAAGAACAAAAAATGTTGGGAGTCGCAAAACTTTCCAGCCGGAAAATGTGGGTTCACGGGGCAAAAGAAGGTGGGGAACAACTGGTGTACCCTGTGAGGATGCAGTAGCATAGTAGGTTCTTACCAGGCGCAGTAGCTGTCTGCTTGGAGGAGCTGATGGGTGAGGAAGGCGGAGCAGAGGCTAAACGCTACCCTCTCCTCACCCTCCGACTCCAGGTTACAGATCATCTCCAGTGCATCCTGACAGTCCACCTTAGACAGCTGGGAACACAACAGGCACAGCGCCGGTACGTCGTTAGCACAAGAAGTAGGGAACTTGACTTGTTAATTCCTGTGGTCGTTTCCATTAAGGAACCTTGATTTGCATGAAGTACATTGCTTCTACTGTCTAAAGGTCATATCCTTAAATCCATAGGCTAACGGTGGACGCTGGATGTGATTTTGGTAAAGACAGATCTATTGTTGCTTTGCTTACATTACCTTATACCTTCCTTATTTCATCAATGAAAATTAAGAACTGTAGAATTAAAACTGATTGGTCTTCCTTCTTTAAATTTTACCCTGGTTAAGTCACCAATCACTGGTGTCCACTTTCATTAGACTGTTCAACTGTTGAGATAGCCTGGCAACCGAGATTCATATGGACATGTAAACAGATTAGAGACCAAGTTTGCAAACGCTTTTCAAACAAAGTCCTCAGCCCAGGACACAGACACTACCACAAAAATGTAATCTCAGTGGAGGTACTCAAACGGAGTTCATGTGAACTTGCCTCCTCCATGAGCCGGTCGTGTTCTGCAGTGGAGCACAGGCAGATGAGTTGGGTTTGTTTAAAGTGCCCCCTGCTCTGGAAGGCAGGGTGCTCCGCGCAGGCCTGGGCCAGAGCCTCCGCCTCCTTCAGGCGGCCTTCATCCTTCATCAGCTGCTTCAGCCTCATCTCCAGCAGCACCGGGCCCTCCAGCTCCAGGAACTCATACACTGAAGACACGCAGAAGACAAAGGAAAAGGGGGGATTGGATGAGTCTTCAACACAACATAAACTTACTGGTGCACACCTGCCGATTTGTGTCATTTTAGCTCTAGCGTTCAATTGATACACATTTTGTTGAGCGGTATCATCACCAAGAAAGCACTTTGTGGAAATGAGAGGAAATGAGGGAGATTTTCATTACAGCAAATTCAAAAAATAATGAAACAATAAAAATACAAATTCTAGTAACCTTGTGTATGGATTCTTATAGCTAGTCTGCACTTTTTAGAACTTGGTTGTGCAGCACTGGATTGTTTTGGTAGCTACTCCAATTTTGCTGATATGGTTTGATTGTTCTCAGCCTCACTTGTAAGTCACTATGGATAAAAGCATCGGATAGATGACTAAATAGTAAATAGTATGGTAGATGAAGACAGATGTCTGATATGTAGCTCTGTTAGTCATCCACTGATGCACGTCGACCGGAGAGCCGAATGAAGTGAGGACTTCAGCGGAGGAACGCACGGATCAAGTGCGCCTCCATCTCGTAGCCAATCAGATGTTCCGACAGGGCCGTATTGCAAATGTCTAGTGCCAACATTCAGATAGATGTAATAAAGGAGCAGGGAGGGGATAGGGGATAGAGAGGAACAATAGGCTCACCTTGTTCCTTCTGCTGGATCTCCTGGGAGAGGACGCCCTGCAGCACCTGGCCGTCCCACACACCAGTCTGCTGGGTCAGGGAGCACAGGAGGCTCAGCTGGGGGATACCGCTCTCCTGGAGCCGGGCGTCAGCCCTCTGCACACAGACACAAGCAGCCGCTTAGTTAAGATCAAAGATAACATCAGGTTAAACACTGAGTGCTAACACTGATAGCTGAAAAGCTAACTCTCTACACTGAGGGCTAACATGAAGCTGGTTGCAAATATGAAGCCAAAAGGTTAGGTCACGCCAAGCCCTAACATCAAGCTAAACATTAACATTACTATACTAACACAAAGTCAGGACAAATGCAAAAATCAAGCTAAATGCTAACATCAAGCTAAATGCCAAAATCACGACACAGGAACGCCCAGTTTACGGGTTAACAGAGGACAGCTGCAGGATGCAATGGGCTGTGCGTTACCTGGACTGAAAACCTCACTTCCTCCCAGAAGCTGGCAGGAAGCTCCTCCTTCAGGGACAACAGCAGCTCAATGAAGCTCCTGCAGAATGAAACAAAACAAACATAACATACGACAAACATTATAAATACTGATATAGATTTACACCGATCATTGCTGCATGGTGAGATAACAGACTGTTCTGTCATAGGTCAATATTAATATTATAATATTATCATGTTGCAGTTAAAACCAAATATTTGGTTCATGGATCATTATAAAAGGAATAGTTTAGTTTTTCTCGGCTGCTTGTCAGAACAAGCACATTTAAGACCTGACTTTGAACTCTTGTGATGGCATTTGCTATTGTTTATAGAGTAATAGACAACAAAAATTTAATTTAGCTTCATCAACCATGAAAATAGTAATTAATTGCAGAATAGTGTAGTGTTGTAAAGTATAATATAGTGTTGTATAGAACATAGAATCGATGGACCAGTCACAAACCTGAAGACCAAAGAGTAATGTATGGCTACACTTGAGTAATAAGGTCTTGAAAAGTGTCTTGAAAAGTGAAAAGACGCACACTTGCAGCACCATGACCCTTTCTTCTCTGTGCGTGAAGAGAGGGCCATGGTGCTTATACATGTGCGTCGGCTCAGAGGAGGCCACCAGCCCTAACCCTGAGGCACCCCCCCCTCCCCCCCCCCTCCAGGGGCCGGTACTCACAGGGCCAGCCGCTCCAGTACCAGTGGGACGTTGTCACACTGCGGGGAGAGGGCAGCTGAAGCCTGGCTGTAGGCCAGCAGGGCCGTTGTGTACACCTCCACCAGCGGCACGGGGTCCTGCTCCACCTTCCAGCAGCCGGCATACTCCAGCAACGTCTGGAGGGAGGAGAACCAGGAGAGTCATAGGGTGAATCACCAATCACTTGGGGGGGATGTCCTTATCTGTAATGCCTCCGCAACGCCAAGAGTGATAATGGGGAAAAGGATCAAATGGCCAGCTCTTTTCTACAGTTTTATCCAAATAGACCTCCAGGTCATTAAGGAGAAGGTAAGGGTTAGGCAATGAATACTGACAAATGTCATCAACGAGGCTAGGAGTCATTTTGCTCAAGGATGCCTACATGTTAGTCTGTGGACATTGGGGATTTAACATAGTATCCTGCCCCCAGCTTTTCAGCTTATGAATTGTCAGGATTAATTGTTGTAAACCAACATTAGTGCCATCTACTTAAATATATACATTTTCTGTTTAAGCAACACACCTTTCTTTGGCATTGAAATGTTGACACACAGGTAAATCTGTGTCAATAATCCAAAACAAATATTCCCAGCCCACAGTGCTTCTCACATGTGTGAATAGTGAGAAGCCCTACAGAAGCCCTACAGGTAATATGAGGTACTGCAGTGACTGATCAAAACAAAGCTAAAGAAGCAGCTCTACCAGAACCACCAGAGTGTAGTAAAGCACACACATACTTCAAATGTGTTAGTTTCACTTCGTGTTTCTTGACTTTTTAAAGTAAAATGCTTTCATATTTATCAGTCATATTTATTATGGTTATTGTTACAATTACTTCTAATTTCATAGGAGGCACTTTTATCCAAAGTAACAGTGTGACATTCGATACATGTCATTAAGGAGCAGGTATTAAGGATTAGGCAACTTCCTTAAGGATGCTTACAGTAGCCTGCGGAGTCGGACATTGTCAATCAAACTTAACACTTACACTAACCTGTCCTTCTTGTTCATGTGTATTTCATGGTCTGTCGTTGTTAAATTGCTGCTTGGTTACTTCACAGTGGATGATGATCTATAAAATGAGTGTGTTATGCTAGTCCAGTGCATTTTTCTGTTACTTGGTAAAGAGAGCTTCTATTTTGCTGCTAAAAACACAGACTCTCAGAGAATGGTCGAGACCTGAATGGTTCTACCACGACGGCGCAGGACAAACACGAGCCTCAGGGAACAGTTCTAGAGGAACGTGTGTGAAGGCCTGACTTAGACATGACTCATTAGGGCTGCAGAACAACAGAAGAAGTGTGTGTTTGTTAAACTATTTCTACTCCAACTGAAGTCTTAATTTGACGGAATCCAATCAAACCATAATCAATTCTAACTTGTCTTGCTTTTTATCGTTCAATAAAAAGAGGTAACAGAGGCGTGATAGTCTAGTGGTTAGGGTCGGGTGCTTGATTCCTAACCGAAGGTGTCAGGTTTGAACCCTATGTCCGCAGTCAAAACTGTTCACACCCTTGAACAAGATGCCCTAACCCCTACCCTATGTCTGTATCTAACCCGTACCAGCTCTTTGATGACATGCCTCTGTATTCACTGTCTAACCCCTAACTCTTTAATGACCTGTCTCTGTATTCACTGTCTAACCCCTACCTGCGCCTCAATGACCTTTCTCTGTATTCACTGTCTAACCCGTACCTGCTCCTCAATGACCTGTCTCTGTATTCACTGTCTAACCCCTACCTGCTCCTTAACTACCTGTCTCTGTATTCATTGTACTCGCCATTATGAAGTTATTATTTGACCACCAAGATACTTCCTTAAAGGTGCAGTGTGTAGGATTTAGTAGTATCCTACATTTGGCGGATGCTTGTAAATTAAGCGCATTTGTTCCTTTACCTTCATAGAGTATTTTGAATCTCCATTTTGAAAGCGTTGTGTGTGAGTAGTAAGCACATCACTAAAAAACTATCCTAAATAATACCTATTAAACTATAAAGGAAATAATTTGCTAATTCAAATATATGAACAACTGAACTGGAACACGACATGGATCTCATGAGCAAACCAAATGTAACATTGCTCGTTTGGGCTCATTTTGGACCTCTCTCTGCCTGGAAAATTACATTCATGGTGTGTATCTTTCCCTGCCTGAATAAGAGCAGGCAGCGACCCTTGCTGCAAAATCGCAATCTGATTATTATATTCCATGGAAGAGGACCCACCTATATCTACACTCCCCTGTGTAGATATAAAAGGCTCATTCTGAGGAAACGAAAACACAACGATTCTTATTTTCATGGGATTATACACTAATTAGAACATACTTATGAAGGTTATATTCCATTTCTGCCAAGTCCATTCTGCTAGATCCCACAAAATGTATTTAGTGGCATTTTAATAAATCCAAAATGAACAGCAATTGTACACCATTAACAAAAAGTGTTTGTTAACAGATACCATTTATGTGAACAAACAATACTTGCTAGGCAATATTGTGTTTATTCACATAATGTAATTTATAAAACAAAATGAAGACGGGTAACATTGTCTTCAATGCTGATGGGAGGCTGCCCGTGTAGTTTAACAGACAACATTTCGTCCTGTAATACCACAAAAACCAAATTGTATGTGCTGTTCTCTCTCTCTCTCTCTCTCTCGCTCTCTCACACTCACACACACACACACACACACACACACACACAAACACACACACACACACACACACACACACACTTTATAGAGCTACACAATAAAACGACACAAACCAATTACATTGTTGAACTTGTAATATACGTATATTCAGAAATATTAATTTGAATAATAACTCGTAATAATAGCCTGCACCATAAAGCTATCAGGTCGGGCTGCTTAGCTAATAGACAGGCTAACATTAGATTCATAATGACTATGTGTCTATGTCTATGGCCAGTCAGAAATAGTATTAACCAGGTCTATTTAACATTGTAATACCCGGCATGTCATTAATACACTGGTCATTTGACAACGAATGTCTAAAACCCGTCATATTTCGCTAAACATGCAGGTTTGTCTGCTAGCCCATGCTAGTAGCAAACAATCATACCCTTACGGAGAGGTCGGGTACGTTTGTTTTTCATCCACCTGTAGGGTGGAGAGAATGGCTTCGTCCGTCTTCACGCCTTTAAATTATATTCAACAGAACGGGAGCATGGAACATAAATATCGACATTGCCAAATCCGTTGAATATAAAATACTACACGAGTGAAATGTAAAATACCATGGATGTACATGTTGGTCACCCAAAACAACGAGTTACTAGCCCTAACCCCGCCCACCGGTGCTGCACCATCACCCTGATCCGCGCGTCTCCCAGGATTAACCAGCTGTACAGAATGAAACGTACCCGACAGAAGTCCTGGCAGTACTGAGAAGACGCCTGAACAGGGGAGTCCGTACTGTCTTTCACGACCACTTCATGCAGCTCTTGAAAACGTTGTTTGAGTGTCCAGATCGTTGTAACGATACTGTTTGTATTACTACTGCTACTGCGCTCCGGGTCTATCTCCTCCTCGTCCGCCATCTTCACACCCGAGTCCGGCGCGTCCCACTGCGCGTCACACAATACGCAGTGGTCGCCAGGGATGCGAAGACGCCCCCTTCTGGAAGAGCTTGCCTTACAGCCAAGTGCATATTATGCCAGACAAGGGAACAGTGACATCTATTATTTTGATTTAGGTAGTTATTCCTAGAATACAGAGAAATTAATTGAATATGAGTTGATTGTTGCTGATCTGAAGTTCAGACCAGAAAAGTACCTGAGCTTCTTCTATTTTAAACACCAAGGCAGCTTAGGCCACTACAGTGTTAATTATGATGCTAAATGTAACAGTATAATATTCGTTCCTAGTACAATACATTTATCAATAATGATGCTAAATGATAAAAGTATATGATATTAGTTCCAAGGCAACATAGTTTGATGTTGAAGGTCGATGAAGGGGTACAAAATATAATATTTTATATAATAATTTGGCTCTCTATGTCTTCATATAAAGCCATACAATTCAAACAGGCTCTTTGCTGTGTCCCATAATATGGTACACAATCGATTTTAAAACAAAGATAGAAAAGAGGACAAGAGAGACTTTCATTTTTATGTTTTACATTTTATTTTTTAGTGTTCCTTCTCAAGGTTTTTTCCCTCTGGGTATGAGGAGGTTTTTCCTGTCCTTCAAAGGGCTTAGCTTAGGGTAAGGGGGTGTCGTGTATTGGGCCTGTGAAGCCCTTTGTCTCTGTAACTGTTATTAAGGGCTATAAAAAGTAAACACAACTGAATGATTTGTCTTTATAGTGCTGTTATAACATAGAATCCACAGTGTCTTCATCGCCCTGTTTATGTAGCGACCGCTGTCTTAGGCGTGTTCCTTCCTCCTGAGCAGTTTTCTAAAGGCCAGCTTGAAGTCGTCGTTGAAGCTGGTGTAGAGCAAGGGGTTGACCAGGGAGTTGGCGTAGCCCAGCCAGGCGAGGATGTCAGAGACCAGCGGGGAGGGCTCTGCCAGCCTCAGCCCCACCAGCAGCTCCTTCAGGAAGAACGGCAGCCAGCAGAGGCAGAAGGCCCCCAGGATCAGACCCAGGATCCCTGCCGCTTTCCTCTCCCGCCGCAACACGCAACCCTGCTGGCTCCGCCCCTCCATCAGCTCTCCGTCCGAATTGGGCACCCCAGCCCTCAGGGTGTCAACGGTCGTCAGCCCCGCGTCCGACATGCAGAAAGCCTGCAGTGGCGGCTGCAGTCGTGGCGGTTGCAGTGGTTGCCCCCGGCAGCGGTCTACGGAGCTCTGGCTCCCCAGATTCCGGAGGTTCCGGGAGGAGGAGCCCCGCTTCTGGTAAAGCATCCTCGCCGCGCAGTAGATCCTTCGGTACAGGACCAGGATGACCGCCATCGGCGCGTAGAAGGCCCCCAGCGTGGAGTACACCGTGTAGCCCACGTGGTCGTGCCTGATCGTACACTGCCTCTCGTCAACGGTGACTGCGGTCCCGCGTCTCCAGAACAACGGCGGCAGGGATATGAAGACGGAGACGAGCCACGCGGCCGCGATCATGAGGGCGACGCGGCGGGCTGACTTCCTGCGGGCGTACTCGGCGGTCGCCTTGGTGACGGCCCAGTAGCGGTCCAGGGCGATGGCGCAGAGGTGCAGGATGGAGCAGGTGCAGCAGGTCATGTCCACGCTGAGCCAGGCCTCGCATGCCGCATCACCCAGCCACCACTCGCCCGACGCCACGTACAGCACCGCCGGCGGCATCACTAGCGCCGCCACCAGGAAATCGGTGAAGGCCAGCGAGCAGATGAGGTAGTTGGCGGGCAGGTGCAGCTTCTTGGTGCTGCAGATGGCGGCCATGACGGCGCCGTTGACGATGGCCGTGGCGAGGGCGAGCGGGGACAGGAAGGCCAAGGCAAACGTTGCCGTGGCCGTGGTGTCGGTGAGCTGGAGCAGCTGGGGTTGGGTGGAGGTGGGCGGGGCGGTGGTGTTGGAGGAGGTGTTCTGGAGAAGGATAAATGTGGTGGTGCTGGTGGGGTCCGCCAGATACTTCACCATCTCCATCTCCATGGCTCGGAAGGCTCAGTGCTCAGTCTGTAAGGGAGAAGTTCAGACGTATGAGCCGTGACCTGTGTCAATTGAAACATGCCTCATCAGTTTCAATTGATCATTGGTGCATTTGAAGACTGAAAAGTGGAAACTATATTGATAAGCAATATATAGATACATGTTAATTATCTCATTAATGTAACTCTAAATTAAAGATAGGTATAGGCAATTACGTTTAGGAGCATTTTTTGTCATATTTGTTGAAAATCTCTTTACATCCCAACAGCAATAAATAAATCAAATTGGAAAAAAAATGTGGATAGAACGGGGAGAAAAAGAGACATCGTTGATCACCAAAAACATTCGTAGGCCCCCCCCCCGGTGTGTTGTTGATCGTGTCAGCACTCAGACTGGCCTGTAATAAGGCCGTTTAATCATTTCATGCGGCCCGAATGAAATGATTGGATGGCTTACCTGTCTGTCTACCTACCTACCCAGCTACCTGCTCGCACTCTGCCTGTTCACTCATTGCGCAAGACCGGACTCTTCCACAAGGCAAGGCAGACCTATTGATAAAGCAAATCACGTGTTTTGGGGGAGAGGCTTTGGAGGGAGGCCTGAAGGTATGGGTGGGATTTTTGGATGGATCGGTTTTTCCAAATTTGGTGCGTCCCGGGCAAAAGGTACCTCCAAAAGTGATGAAAAGGTTTGGAAACCCCTCCATAGCATCAATATCAAATTGGTAATATCTACGGGCTCTACTGTCACAGTAGCCTGTAACTATCTATTATTATCTTTCAGTAATAGTCAAATTAAAATTAATTAAATCCTGAGGGAAAGAACATAATAATCTCTGCCTGTTTTTTGTGTGTTCTCCTTTATCAACTTCCAATTAGTTATGTTTTTCTTAGAGGCACGCCTGAGGTATTATTTGTACAAACACTGAGTTGGGGTTTTGGTTAGCTTTGATCCATTACAGCCTACATGGAGAACAAGATATAGAGGTTCCATTACGCAGAACCGTTCTAGCCAGAGCAAACATGCCTGGCAATAGCTTAAATTAGGGCCAGGGCTTTCACTCAAGGGACAGACAATCAAAGTGTTTGATTAGAAGACATTCAGACATCACACTCTTCGTTACTGCTTCCAGAGGTGCCTTGAGATGGTTTATTAAAATTAAAAATGTCTTTGCTTTTGTTTTCCTACAACGCATTATATGACAATTCAATTGTGACGATGAAATGACATCAGTCAAGCACTTGGTGGCGGTAGAGTTAACAAAATTGGGAGAAGGTAAAAGTAGGCTAATCATCTCTGCTATATACATGATTTTTCTATACATTTCGTCATAATCATCGTAAATGAATAATATATCGTTATAATGAATCATAACTTAAATAACGAATACAAAACCCAAATAATAAATGAATTACTGTCGTTTACATCATGCTTCTCTGCTACTTACAGTGAACATATTTTTAAAGATGTGATTAATGAGCAGCTAGTCTAGGATGCCTACAGGCAGACTGGCCCCATTGGGGAGCGAACCCAGAACCTTTCAAGTGGGAGTCAAACAATACTACTAATTCTATCTCATTTGTTTGTTAAGGCCAACATGGTGAGGCTTATGTGCTCTGTTCTGCTCTTATGTCTCCCCCTCATGTCTCCCCCTCGATCTCCCATACCTTCCTAACTACCTCTAATAAAGCATTAAAAATGCAAAAACAAATCTTTAAAAAAAAGACGGTAGCATTTCAACCCGCCTCCGCTCCTTCGGTATATTAATATTCGTTATTAATATTCACTGCACGGTACATCCCTGATCAGAATAGAAGAGCCCCGGGGTGCAGCAGCGTGGGCAGTGTGAGTGCTGGGGGTGCTGCAGACTCCCCTGGAGTTGAGTAGGAACTTCTTTTTTATGTCATCAAATATTCATATTTTCTAACTTATTGATATGGTATAAATATATTTAAATGATTTGTAATGTTTTTGAATAATCTATCGTTTATATGCCGATATTAAATTAGACATGACTATTCAGATGATGCAAATTTAAATTTAAGTAGTTATGGTTCCTACAGTAGACTGTCATAATTTCATAATCACAAAATACAATTTTGGATATTTTCAAGAGCTCACATGAAGCGAAAATAGGTTGGAGTGACACAAGAAGAACAGGAGTTAAGTTATTTGAGTACGAGTCTGTTTGCGTTTAAACACATGGATTCTTATCTTTTCCGTTTTTGGATTGTGTGTAGGCTGTTTGGTTTGGTTTAATCGGGGTGGACTGACTGCTACTTGTGATTTCTGGTGAATTACAGAAATGGCCGTCGACCTTGCCCATTCCGCAGCAATACGTCTTTAATTAAATTGGCACTTTTATAAGCAATCCCCTGTTGAAAACGACTTCACGCCGGAGGGTTGTGTGGTCCCCCTGTCGAAACAGAATAAATAATAATAAAATAAAAACATAAAATCTAGTGTGACAGGATCACGTCCTACTGTATGACTTTGACCAGAGGGGAGGAGACAGGATGATAACTACCCACTGAACTTCACCCCTTCATATTCACCCCTCCAGCTGTCTACTCTAACACCATCACCAACCCTTTGGGATACATTTGCAAATAGAATAAAAAAAGAATACATATGACGTGGAAGTCAGACATTTGGACGCCAACCCAATAATCCTGATTTATTACTAATGGACTGCTTCTGAACGGTATTACAACACCAGGATACGCAAGGTAGCTAACCCAACAGGTTATCGCCCTTGACTGAACACAATAATGTGCGTTTCAGGAGTGAGTGGGTCAACTCTGGTCCTACCTTAATATGTCTTCAAAATGGTTTTCCCGAAGACACAGAAAATGAAGGGGTAAAGATGCAATAAAAGCTGGCAGCTGGGATAACCATATGCCGCTTTATTCATTGGGGGAAATTCCCACTAGAGGATTGAAGGACTGATTTCAATAAAGGTCTAAATAATCGAATGAAAATACACAGAGACAGAAAAAGCGAGAGAGAGGGTGAGTGCTTGGTTTTGCTGAGCTGTCAGTCCCAGGGGGGAGGAGCTAGCCTGTCGTGTAACCTTGAAGATGGATGAGCTTTCACCGAGCAGTGGTGATCACATGCTGTCAAAAAACTGCCAACATTCACGACATGGCCCCACCCCATCACCCCGATGTAGCGAACAAATCTATTGGTCAAAAACAGAGAGACAGAGAGCGTTAGAGGGAGAGAGTTAGAGAGAGAGAGACAGACGGAGAGAATTAGAGAGAGACAGAGACAGATAGACCGAGAGAGACAGAGAGAGAGAGACAGAGAGAGAGAGAGAGGTCAAAAGGTTTTGGGTTCGAACCCCAATGTCTGAAGGCTAACCAGTAAGCATCCTTGAGGAAGTTGCCCCCTAACCTCTACCCGCTGCTTAATGAGCTGTATCTGAATTCACTGTGGTCACTAGGCATAGAAGTGTTTGATAAATTAATAAACAGTAAAAAAGGATTTTTGAATAATACATGGAATAATAATGGAACTGGGGAATGGGATGATGAGGAGATGAGGGAGAGGAGATGAAGGCCGACGTCTGATATTTAGCTCCATCAGCCGTCCACTGATTCTGCTAAACGTCGACCGCAGAGCCGGACAAAGTGAGGCCAAACGCCGTGAGGCCAAACGCCGTGAGGCCAAACGCCGTGCCGTCAGCAGAGGAAAGCACAGGTCAAGCGCGTCTCCATCTCCGTCTCGTTGCCAATTAGATGTTCCATATTATCGCAACTTTGTGGTCTCTTCAGGGAAGAGGAGCTGTCACTTCTGAGGAGCCAGGGATAAGTGTTGACCTGGTGCTGCAGCTGCCCCACCCCATCCCTTGCTTAACATGAGGTTGAAAGATGGAGGAACAGAGGAGAGAGGAAAGGAAAGAGGTGGAGAGAAAGAGGAGCAGAGGAGGGATGAATAAAAAAGCAAGGGGAGTTGAAAGGCAAGGCAGACCTAATTGTTTTCTCTGATCTCCGTCCGAAGCGTTAACAGGCTCCTTGGCAGCCTTCTCTTTTACGTCTGGTTTAAATGCCCTTTCAAGGCCTTCTCAGACACTCATATCTCAAGTGATCTGTCACACGTAGACAGTGTTCTCCTGCTTTGTCCTCCTAGGCTGGACAAAGCATGAAGGCTGAAGGTAGAAATGGGAAAAAACTCATATTTTTCAAGATATAAAGATGTATTAAGATACTATTTGAGGATGTTTGTCATTTTAAATGAATGCCATTTTCAATACATTTACACAATACTGTCTCACAAGAGATAGAAGAATACATATATAATCGACTTATTTGAATATAATACATTATTCATTGCAGAGCTCTAGTTCCATAGTACAGTATAGTACTACAATAGTACAGCAGTATAGTACTACAGACATTCTGTAGTAGAAGAACTACAGACTATTTTGCATTTAGCAGACTCCTTCATCCAAAGTGTCTTTTAGTTTATATTTTTGGATACATGCCTGTGGAGTGTGTGTGTGGTTGATGGCTGGTTTCAGCAGCCTCACCTGGCCTGAGTCTGACTGAGTGGACTCTGGGGCTGTGCCCCGGCTAAACCAGCCATCACCACGCGCACTCGGGGAGATCTCCTGCACGGCAGCATGTAACAGCTCCTGCTCTGTATCACGATACTCAACCTCTGCAATAAACCGATTCATAACAACACCACCCTGTCCTGGATTCGGAGGAGCCCAGTAAAAGCCACCTAGGTGGATTGTGGCAGCCACCTAGGAGGCATGGACATTGTTACATTGGCGCCCAGAGTGGGGCCAATCCAAACCGCTTTGGACACAGAAGGGCTGTCCAAGGACACACTTGGTCACCAGCAGCGGCCCTTTCCCCAACAGCTCAGTGGATCCCAGCGGAGGACGGGGGAGGCAGCACAGCAACCGCCACAGGCAGCCGTCTGCGGCTAGCCGCCCCTGGAGTCGGCCCGCAGCAGGCCAAGCCACCTCAGCCAGCCAGCACATCTGCCTAAGGCCCCATGCTCCACGAGGGAGAGGCAGAAAGGCCCTTTGGCCCTGGGAGTGGCCGCAGCCAAGCTGTCACGCCTCTACCAGCCCGTCCAGAAAGCCCTGCAAAAGCCACGTCTGGTGACGCCTCCGCCAGTCAAGGCAGCAGACCACCCTGTGTCCTGGATTCGGAGGAGCCCAGTAAAAGCCACCTAGGTGGAGTGTGGCAGCCACCTAGGTGGCGTGTAGCATGGACGTTGTTACAATGCCATTAACAACAGGGTTCAAAGCCTAAACCTTTCGCCTGGGAGTCAGATGTTCTACAGCAACACAGTCCGTCTCCTCACAAAGTTCACCCCTATGTTGATATATTTGGCACTGTAAAAACATCCTGACAGCCAAAAAACTTGCATCACCATGGCCTGTATGGATGGACCCTTAGGCTCTTAAATCACGCTCTGTCTCTAAATTGTGTTGGCCTTGAAGGTTATTTGATCATGTCGTACTGTACCCGACAGAGGTAGGCTTCCACTGATGCTGGCAAAATATTTTGACAGCTCCCGAGTTCGCTACCACGGGACTCGAACACGGGTCCTCTGTCCTCCCACCAACATTTGTGCCAGCAGCTTAAGCGCCTAGCCCACAACTATAGGTCACTGCCGTTCAATTAACAGCAGTCTTTAATAGGGACGGGAAATAGCAGGGTCCTGACAATATGATATTACAAAGATGTTTTGAGTGCCATAACATATGTATTCTGTAAATACTGCAATTCTGTAAAAAATGTGATATTATGATTATTTTGAGTGATGGTATCTTTTGTGTTGCTTAACATTTCGTTTTGTGTTCAAACGTCCACCGTTGCTTTTTTTAATGAACGCGGCGTAACGAAAGGACACACTTGATGCAAATTGACGACTATACTAGATGTATCGCGTCAGAAGCGAAGAATCATGATACATGAATCAACCCCCCACCCCCACCCCCAGCCTATAACTTGGCATCTTCCAGACCTAAAGTCGCCTCATTGTCTGCCAGGGTGGACAGTGATGTATATGATGTCATTGGCTGGCCCAGTCTGTCATGTTGTCATGTCGGTTAGGAGGAAGAGAGCATTGTGAGGCTGGTTGGAAAGAGGCAGGAGTCAACCCCACCACCTGATGCATCATGTTGTGGATTTGACTGACGATAGTTTAATTTAATTATTTTATTGTATTGAATAATTAACTGATCTACCCCTAACTGGCAACTCTGTTAACTGGTTAATGGTGTTATATGAGAGAGATGGAGACAGAGGGAGAGAAATGGAAAGGAGAGAGAGATAAACAGCAAAACATAGAGAGAGAGACAGATAGAGATACATAAAGCGAACATATCATTCTCTTCCTCTGTTAAGTCTTCACAGCTATATTGAATAAATGTTCTGGTATTGGGGAAAACCACAACATTAAACACGGCATTTCCTGCTGCGGAAAAACAACAGCAACGACAAAAATCAATAGACCGCCTGAAACGATTTCCTTCCCGCCATTTCTCATGTTAGATTACACCGGGTTTTAATTACACCGGTACAGCTTTAGCCTCTGCTTGTTTTACTTCCACAGCTCCCCAGTTTGGGTACATGTGTGGTTTGGCAAACATAGTTCTTCTAAAAACACAACACGCTATTACTTCGTGGTAACAATATCATATCTGTTTCTGATCAACTGTATTGATAACCTATCCCCTTCTGATAGACTATATTGAAAACCTTATCAATATACCCCCTCTGATATACTATATTGATAACTTTATCCATATGCCCTTCTGATCAACTATATTTATAACCTTATCAATATTAACTTCTGATCAACTATATTGATAACCTTATCCATATGCACTTCTGATCAACTATATTTATAACCTTATCAATATCAACTTCTGATACACTATATTGATAACCTTATTTATATCACCTTCTGGTAGACTATATCTATAACCTTATCTTCTACTGTTCAACTATATTGATAACCTTATTGATAATCTTCCAGGGATGGCGAGGAGGATGATAGGTGCTGAATGGGCCGACATTTGATGGAAACACAAAACAACAGAAACTACGTTTTTGTTGTTAAACAATGCTAAATTTCAATACCTGTCTCACTGTCCATAGCTGTCTCACTGTATATACCTGTCCCACATCTGTCTCACAGTCTATACCTGTCTCACTGTTTATACCGTCTCAATGTTTAAACCTGTCTCACACCCATTAGTATTGTGTTCAACGTGTTAGACCACCCATTGGATTGCAACATTTATGGAACATTTATGGAACATTTATGGAACATTTATGCAAGGCATCACACACACTGACCTTGTGGCATGCAATAAAACCATTTAAAATGCTAAAATTGCACTGGGGTGGGTGAAGGATTTTTAAACAATAAAAAGTATACAATTTTGGCTGCAAGAAGCAGCAAATTACAGCAGATATTTCGTCATAGAAACACATCTATTATAACGCATGCATCTATGTATGTATGTATGTATGTATGTATGCCATAATTTACATATGCCTCATGCATTCAACAAGACACATCCATTCAGTAAAGAGATACAGTAAAGACATTAATAAAGGCATTAGCAGGTGGGTTACTACGTCGGACAGTAGCAGAAAACAAGACTTATAATATTATGATATAGAGAGGTGGATGGACACACACACACACACACACACACACACACACACACACACACACACACACACACTCCCACAAAATCAATAGTTAATTGTACAAATCTGACATGTCTATGGATTTCTTCCACCAATGTGTGGTTTAAAATCGATACCGGCCGAGTCAAAGGTAACCATTTATCAGATTTAAAATATTGATTTATTCATTAGCGTTTCATAAAGTTAAATGACGATAAATAAAATAAAGACATTGTCAAGTGTTAAATTGACTCAACAATAGGTCTTATAATAAATAATGAATAAATGTATTGCTCGTAAAATGAGACATGGTCCTATAGCCGCTCCGGGTTGTTTGCCAAATCTCTACCTCTAAGTTTCCTGTAGCCTACTGGAAGTATCTTACCATTTATCTGTTCTCCCGTATAAGCCTTATGTCCGCGCTGTTCTTCCCTCGGTGAAAAATCTTTAGCGCTCTGACTGACAGAGAGAGACAGAGGCGACTACTTTCATGGGTTTCCTGCAAATCCCTCCGCTCCGACGGTTCATCATCAGGTGTCTTCTTTACATTATTACAAATAAACCCTTGTGGCGCCTGGACAACTTGTGCACGTCACACGCGCGCGGATGGTTTATACTTCTGTGATCAGAAGAGAGCAACTTTTACATCACACTTTAGTAGCCTACCATTGCCTTTCTTCTCGTGTCTGACAAACGGAGCATCTCTGCGCCGCCGAGGACACACGCGGACGCGCATTCACCTTTGCACGCACCCGTGAACATGCACTCGTAATGCAATGTTGAAAGAAGTCGCTGACGACGTTATGTTCCATGAAAATTAAGAAGTATGACACATGTTCAGCGTTTTCCATACAAACTGTTTGGTGTCTGTATTAGACATATCATCGGTATAGATGAATATACTGTTTAAATGCATCGAACCCAATGGTCAGAAGCTCTTTCTAAACAACATATGTTCAGTTGCACAGTTCGCCTGCTTTATTACCTCTATGTGTTGTCTTCGTTTGTGATTTTGCAAAGGTCCAATCATATAGGACATTTCCCTAGGGTTATTCCCATGATGCTTTTTCATATTCCCACATGCGTCCAATAATTGCTCCTAAATAAAATAAGCTGTCAATCATCGTACGAGACGCAGGGTGCTGCTGCCGGGGAGGAATCAGAGGAAATGGGGTGGAGAGAGATGATCCTGGTTACCACCGGTTACCGTTGGAGACGGCAGAGCTTCATCATCCCACAGCAGGACTGCGGGAGTCTGGTCACGTGAGCACACACAAACTCCAAAAGTAGCATTCCGTTGTTTAGCGACAAATGAGTAATGACACACTTTAAACTTGGTGCTTTCTTTACTTAGTAGTGACAGTTAGGAGTGTGTGTGTGTGTGTGTGTATGTGTGTGTGTGTGTGTGTGTGTGTGTGTGTGTGTGTGTGTGGACATACATATTAGCACAAGTTAATCATTTTGTTTCACAAAAAAACAATTTCTACTACTTAACCATTTCATCATACACTTTTATCCAAAGCGACTTACAGTGAATTCTGATACATGTCATTAAGCAGGTATGGGTTAGGGGGAATCTTGCTCAAGGCAGACTGTGGACATTAGGGGTTTCGAACCAATGACCCTACAGCTGGGAGTCAAACACCCTACTGCTACTAGACTATCCTGCTCCCCTTAACACACAAACAAAACACATAAGCTCACATGCAGGTGTTTAATAATTCAGTTTATTTCCCTCATCATCCATCTGGTTGGAATGGTACGAATCAGCAAAACCTCAGGTAATTCAGTTTGTTGGACTATAGTTTTTTTAGTGATGTCCACAAATGTCCCTAAATCTACCTGTTCATGAGGTCAACCTCTTCCTTCAACATCAACCTACCAGCCTATCTATCACACTGGATTGACACTTCCCTTTGTGATGTCACTAGAGGGTAAATTTTGTAATGGATAATCAACATCAAACCTGTTGGCAAAATAGGAGCCCTTTAAGGATGTACTGCTTGGCATACTATACATGTAGGCCTACTACATAAAAAAGCCTACATTTGCTGTTTTATGTGGACATTTTACTATTATAGTTATTATTATAAAATTATTATTATTATAAAATATATTGTGCACCTGGCAGGAGATATGTACAGGGCAAAATATTTTGTCCATCTCCACCTCAAGGTTCTTGGTCTCTCGGCTACGTAGGCTTCTGGAAGAGTCTGGCAGCGGACGGAAGCTACCCTAGAGTTAATGACGCCATCTGGAGCACTTCCCCGCGGCTCCCGTGGACAATAGGGAGGGAAGCAGGGGAATAGTTGTACAATTTATCTTCCAATGGCTAACTGCTTTCTCTAGCTAGCTTCTGTCAGATAACGGCTGTCTCTCATGATTCTGGCTGAAGTAGGAAAATAATGTCATTGTTGGCGTTAGCCTCGTAACCAAACATTCAAATTTTAAGATGGCTGATTTTAATGTTTTTAAGTTAGATGGTCAACATCGGTTTGGCACACTCAACCCTCTTGTCACACACTATTGTGACATTATAAACGGGAGCGTCCACTCAGATGTATGATGGGTATGTTCATCCACCTATCATACATCTGGGTGGACACTTCCACTTGGAGTGGCTGAATCTGAAATGCAAGGTTAGTAATAATTTATTTGTCAATGACGCCGTTTGTTTACGACGAGGTGCTTCGTTGACAGCACTCAGTATGTCTTTTGTAGAATCCCGAGATATCATTCATTTTAGTCTCCACAGAACACGCACGAGGGTCCAAACAGTTTGTGTGGATACATTTCTGTGTTGTCGTCAACGTTGTCTCCTTGCTTCCTCAAAGAACAACCACCCAGTAAGCTCAGGCAGATGGCCACCTTACGAGCGAGAGAGAGAGAGAGAGAGAGATAAGGTTCAAGGAGAAATTGCCATTAGTCACCCCTGTAAAAAGGCCAATTCAGAATTCTTACAGTCTGTGAAAACATTAGTTTTACTGCATGGCTCCCTGCTAAAGAGACTAAGGATGTATGGTAGAACAGAGCATACCCTCCTTAATGTCTTCAGCAAACTTCCCAGGTGGCTTTCCTCTCCTCCTCTTCTGCTCTCATTTAGAAGAAAGGTGAGGAACTAAATCCAGAGGGGAGTCAACATGGGTTAAACCGAGTGTGTTAAAATATGTTAGGACCTCTCAGCAGCTACATTGGTGCTTATCATGGTACTGCTGCTACTAATACTACCATACCAGAATATCATGGCAGTATTGTAGTGCAAGTTGTAACCACATTATACTGTATATGTCATGCTATACCATGAGTGTACCAGGCTAAGAATGTATAAACTCTGCTTTGGCTAGAAGCATCCAACAGATTGCATACACAGTATACCATGGTCAACTTCCTCAACTTCCCAGATATTAACAACATTGTGTTTGACAATGGTGTGCTTCTGAACAAGAAGTATCCATCCAAGTTAGCATGCAGCTAGCGTCTCAAATTTGCAGGAAAAAAACAAGGAGCAGATATTAGGAGAATATGAGATGTTATGGAAATGATAAACAGAATAACTCAACTTATTTACATAGAGCAGAATGATAAATCATGACCCTTGGGGAAGAACATTTTAACAATCATTGAATCATCTGGAGTCGAAGGCTGTCATATTTGTATAGATATTATCCAACAGCATTACTGTTTATATTAATGCATCATCAGCCACTGAACTAGACCATAACAGTTTATTGATCTACTGAATCAATGACTTTTTGCGATTGCCACTTTTTTAAAATCAAAAACGTCTTGAGGTTAATTCAGATTTGTATCACTAAGGTAGGAGTGATTCGTATCACCGGTAGGAGTTAGGGCATGTCAGGGATGCCTAAAGGAAGAGCGCGGACATAAAGTTCAATACTCAACGTCTGGTGATATTGAGTGACTTAACCCCGTCATTTTTGGCTCGGAGTCCAACACCCTCAGCCACCACTGTCCTGGACCACCAATTTGTGGAATCTAAACTTTAAGAATGGGTCAATAGTAAATGGCCACAAAAAGGGCTAATTGAACATGGCAAATCAATGATGAAGGAATGGAAATGATTTATTATATTACCTTGATTGCTGCTCTTCTCATTGGTTCATAGGATTTATTGAGGTGAAGCATGTGGCCAATTACAGCAGCTCTGGCTCAGTACAGTCAGTGTTCTGACTGTATCTGTTTAGAAATAATTATTTGACCAGCATATTGTTGTTTTAAATATTTCTATATATAAGAAACAACAATACCTTTTACTATATATATTTCTATAATTTAAATATAATTGTAAAAAGTTTGTTGAATGATGGTAAGTTAGCTAGCTGGCTAATTAAAACCAACTGGTTGACTGTAGAATGTTGTCACAGAATCTGTGAACCACCAGCAAGTTTGAAGTTCTGCCTTAAAGGCTGTAACGATAAAGACCACAATGTTTGTCCTTCATAATTTTTATGAGCCCTGTCATACTCATTATTCCTTTGAGTAATTGGCCTAATAAGATTTATTAATCCACTGCTTTCTCTCTCCCGTTCCAGTAGGATGTAGTTAATTAGATTCAAGTGTCGCTGTGAAACGTCCTTGAAAAGTTTTCATCTGGTCCCCCAGCCGCCTCCATTGGGATTAACCTTCAGCTTCCTCGACCTCTAGATCAACCCACTTCTCCATTGTTATTGTAAGTCTCTGCCTCTCTCTTTTAGGCTCTGACGCTGCTGTGTGATGCCGCTGACACTGGTGCCACTGACGCTGGACTCCTGTTGCTCTTGCTCCTGTGCCTTTCTCGCATAGCTCTCCTAGATAGACATTTCTGTCAGCTAGAGCAGGAAAAGGTAGCGAGCATAAAAAAGACAGATACTCCAGAAAGTTTAGAGAAGAGACCCACCAGGCGGACTTTTACAGCTGGCGCTATCGCTAGCAGTAGCTCCGTCCAGGCGACCCTGTCAGCAGCACCACTTGCGAAGGCAGGTCGCCCTCCTCAAGGTCTTTCTCGGGGGTGAAAACACTAGTCATAGGCGACTCTGTTACACGTAAAGTTACATTACACATGCCAGCTAACGTTATTTGCTTACCAGGGGCCAGGGCTCCCGACATCAAAGCTAATCTTAGGGTGCTGGCATGCGGTCAAACCACACACGGAGTTAGATTAGACGAACCCAACACTGACACTAGATTCAGCAACATTGTAATTCATGTCGGCACCAACGATACTAGGATGAGACAATCCAAAGTAACAAAATGCAACATAGTTGTGCTGTGATTTCACCAGAAAAAGTAATTCTCTCTCGCCCTCTACCGGTCAGGGTTAATGATGAGCGCTATAGTAGATGAATGTCTCTAAACCATTGGTTTGCATGATATAGTCTAGAGCAGGGCCTAGGTTTTGTAGATAACTGGCCCTCCCTTCGGGGCCGCCCTGGTGTGCTGATCAGAGACGGCCTTCACCCTACTGGGTTAGGTGCCTCAATTATGTCAGAAAACATAGATAGATGTCTTAGCCAGGCATGACACATTCACTCACAGCACGCTGGGGAGCAGGAGATTAGCAAACCTGCTAGCAACTTTGTAGTCTACGTTGCAGAGTCTAGAACACTAGGTGGGTTACCTAAGCTAGTTAGCCATGGTGATGTAGCACGTCATGCTCCCACTGAGGCGCCTCCACGTTATAAAACTGGTCATAGCAGCGACTGCCAGCTAGAGTTTATACTACACCGACACCCATTAGTATTATGGGGCTGCCACGCACTGTCTCGAGGTTTAAAACCTGCAGGAATCTGTAGAAATTGACTATTTCTATCTTGAACGTCCTACAAAGGCGGCACCACGTGTCCACCTTGAAGCAACCTTTCTGCAGTTCAGCACAATCTCTTTGGAGGAACTTGCTAAACGAACACGAAACCCACAACCTGTATGTTGGATCCTCTCCCTACAAAGGTTCTCAAAGAACTCTTTCAAACTGTGGGACCTGCTATGCTCACCATCATGAACCTTTCTACTGGAACTGTTCCCTCTAGCTTCAAGACTGCTGTGATAAAACCGCTACTCAAGAGGCCTGGCCTTGGCCCTGAAGTAGTCAGCAACTATCGGCCTATATCAGACCTTCCTTTCCTTTCTAAAGTATTGGAAAGAATTGCAGCTAACCAAACCATCAATCACCTGATGATGAACAACTTATTTGAACCCTTTCAACCTGGGTTCAGGACTTTCTACTCCACTGAAACTGCTGTGTAAGAGTGGTAAATGATCTAACCCTGATCTAACCACTAACCATGGATAGCAATGCAAGCTCCCTGCTGCTGATGCTTGACCTCAGTGTTGCCTTCGACACAATTTACCACATCATTCTTCTTCATTGTCTCGATCACTATGTTGGCATCAAAGGTTCTGCTCATCGCTGGTTTAGATCTTATCTCACAAATACAACGCAATTTGTTCTCTGTGAAGACTCAGAATCAAAACACTGCAACCTAAGCTTTGGTATCCCCAAGGGTCGGCCCTTGGTCCACTGCTCTTTGCAATCATGCTTCATCTTGGCATATTATTCACAGCTATGGAATTAGTTTCCACTGTTATGTGGACGACACTCAAATCTACATTCCTATTGAATCAAAGGACTCCACCCAGATCAAGAAGGTTGAATCCTGCCTGACTGCAATTAAAAGATGGATGTCCCAGAACTACTTGCAGCTCAACACAGGGAAAATGGGGCTGATAATCATCGGCCCAAAGCAACACCAAACACAATTTGACGATGTCCCACTGTTTTGCTATCCCACAAAGTTCCTGTGTCAAAAATCTAGGTGTCTTGTTTGACCCTATGCCTTCTTTTGACCAACATGTAAAAAGTATCACAAGAACTGCATTCTTTCATCTGAGAAACATTGCTAAAATCAGACCAATGTCATCCGCAGCAGATGCAGAGACCACCTGTTATCAGGGAAGCTGACTCTGCCGAGATATTCAAAGCAAAGCTGAAAACCTAACTCTCAGCTGCTGTTGCTGTTTGCAGAGATTGCTGCTGACAGGCACTAGATTAGCGGTTGCCTACATGTTTCTGTGCACCCTGCCCTATCTTGTTCATAATTCCATCTGTTTTAGCATGTTGTGGTGAATGAGACTGGATGCCTTGTCTGTTGCGGTTACTGTGACTGAATGCCTGGACTCCCCTGATGGTTACCAGCCTGCTAACTGGCCAGCATCCCATCACCATAGACAACATTGTGTGTGATTTATCTCACTGACGACTGGCTGCTTCAGCATGTTGAATCGGCGACGGCGCCGATTCAACATGCTGAAGCAGCCGGACAACCACAGTCAACGGCCGACTAGTGGCAACGGTGCGGGACACACCGCAGAAAGGGGCCTCTGACGCTCACTGAAGGCCCGACATTGGCTTACGGCCGACCCGGGGTGTCAGGGCCTTAAAAGGTGTAGTTCTCATTTTCTGAAGACCTCAGGATGTTTATCCTCTTGGGGAGCTTAAGGGAAACAAAGCAAGAACAAGAAAAACCTGGACTATACCAACTGGTAGGCTGATCTGTACGTAATATATCTGGGTTGACGCTCCCACTTGTGATGTCACTAGAGGGTAGAGAGGCGCTTAATGGCTAATCAACCTTCCATATGAGGAAAAAAATAGGGGCCCTTTAAGTGAGTCTCAACGGTAAAACGAACAAACTGGTCCAACATAGAATAGTTTTTACCTAAAAATGCCTCTATCAGCAGGTGAAAGGTACACAATGACCCACAATCACGTGGGTGCATGTGTGCCATGTTTTTCTTTTAAGAGTATGCACATTTTGAATGTAGGTTTGCAATTGACTGCAGCTAACACACAAAAATGAATTGAATAACATTCTGGAGAGAGGAGTTTTTTGTGTTGGACTGGGTTCAAAATGACAGCCGTGTCACACCGTTTCCTTTTTATCTGGCCGCTGAGTCATCTCCCACGTAGAGAAGGATCGAGAGCGACAGCGCGGAACAAAGGGCCTCATACATCATTCAGAATCAACGTCAGAATTTACTTTATTGTGAAAGTTAAGTAAGTTTAACTTGAATTTGTAATCGTGTTTGGTGCTCCACTATAATGATAAACATAGTAAAGAGACATTAACACAAAACACAAAGAATAATTAAAGTTGCCTGCAAGTACTGTAGGTAAAAGAAACTGAAATATTAAATAAACATTTACCATAAAAACCTAATGAAAGAGCTGTACAGTTTGAGCAGGAATGTGTGAAATATGGACCATATATTGTGAATAAGTATAATATGTGTAATGTGCAAGGAATATAGTCCAGAGAACTAATGCGTTAATGTGACACATTGGGACAAGGTGTTCTGATTGAGGTATGGAGACTTAATGTTAATGTAACGTGCCGTTTTTTATGGGGGCGGGGATTGTTCAGATCGTTGGCCAGGTGCAGGTTGTCGTTGCAGTGTGGGGCTCTAGGTTTGCAGTTTGTGATCTGTCTAAAGTCATTTCTCACATATGAACTCCAGACAATGTCAAGGTAATCAGTTCCGGACATTGTCCACTCCAGACAACATGGTCCTATCACACCAAAAGAGATTGTCCGTGTCGGATGCGTTCTCAGAGTCTGTTTGGTTTAGGCGAGTGGTGCCGAGTGGGTAAAGAGTGCAGGAGGCAGGACAGGACGCAAAAACATATGCTGTGGAAAAAGCAGTGTTTTGTTTACAGCACATCAAAGGTGGCGGACGAGACTACCGACTCATCCTTAATGATGACTGAATGAATGATTGCGTTTCTCAATACTACATGTATTTACAATTGTAAATTGTTCTTCTTGTTCTTTTTTGCATTTAGTGCCATTACCGTACCATAGTGTGTAGAACAGAATCTAGTCGCTGTGAATTCTCCGGGCAATGTCCTGCTCTATTCACACATGGGCTCAATCGAACATTACAAAGACTTTGTACTAGGGAGCTGGGAGGAAAAAAAATGGTTTAATGTCCGGTCCAACTGATTCGGACAACTGCGTTCTCAAAAACAACTCCTTTGGGTAATTTCTTGATAAGTTCAGGGTTGCATTGCACGTGTGAAAGGGGGTTCTGTCCTTTCCAGATAGATGGTTTCTCACAGTACATTAATTTAGCTTCTCTCACCACCTTGCTAAACAAATTCCTAGCCTCTTTAAACCAGTCTGTCCCCACTCCTAAACACCACTTCAATTTTCAGCCTTAACTGTCTGAGTTGTACACCAGGGTGACAAACCAGGGTTTGTAATTGTTGCAACTCACCCTGGTGCGTGATGGTATACAGCTCTCCTCACAGACGCTAATGTATGACGTCACATCCTCTGTACACTCATCCAGACTGTTGGTAGCAGACCTGAAAACATCCCAGTCAGGACAGTCCAAGCACGCTTTAAGATCCTCCACAGCTTCACTGGTCCACTGCTTTGATGTCCTCACCACAGGTTAACAGAGCTTACATTTTTGCCTGTATGCAGGGATAAGGTGGACCATGATGTGAAGAAGGTTGATTTGAGAAATTTGGAACTGGGTCCATATAGAACCTGGTCTGGATCCCCATCCCTACAAATGAATCATCTACTTATTCAACCAAAATTGTTGCAACTGCAACAATTGCAACGCTGATTGCAACGCTGACTGCAACGCTGATTGCAAATGTATCAGCGTCCACTTTTAATTATCGTTGTCCACTTTCACTCTTTAGACTTGAGAATTTACCTAGAATTGCGATTAGAAGGCTTGTGACTTGACCTGGGCCAAAAAGACTTGACTTGGACCCAAAGACATAAAACTGGCTCTGGTGGAATGTAAACATCGGCCAGTATGAATTAAACAAACTCAAGGGGAGAATAGAAGGGTTTACGGCTAATGAAAATATATTCCATATAAGGAGAACTGTGCTGTAGGATCAATGTCACGTCGTTACACCAGCCACTGTGTAAAAACAAATACCACCACCTTTTGTCTAGCCGGAAAGTTGTGTGTCGCGATCCGCCCTGAGTATTAAGCCACGTCTCAGGGATGCACAAAACAGAAGATGAAGAAAATTCAGTCTTTCCCAAAAAGGAGTTGAAGTACATTCACTGTTTCCCAGTGAATGAAGGTAAGAGAGAAACATTCCAGGTAACGGTGTGCTAAGACCGCATCGGTGGAGGCTCACGAGCGCGTGCTTCACTGTGTGCACAAATTTCAGGACATCTTTGACCAGAATGTCCTGTAATTCCACAGACGTGATGAGAGTGGGAAATAGATCCGCAGGGGTTATATCTCTGATGTTCATGACTTCTTCACTGGTGAAAGAGCTCCGGATACTACAACAAAACACATTATTTACAAAAAACAATGCACATTCAGAGAGAACCCAGAACATTCTGCAGCCGGGGTATACACTGATATAATTCAGGGTAGGCATATGGTCTGATTTCCGGTTATACTATGGGATATTTTGTGGATATATTTACCGTCAAACTATACATTTCCCCGTTTTCATTTGAGAAATCTGCTAACTTTAATTAAAGACCATGCGTCATAGTTGTTACAATGTGTTACAACTATCGCCACCGGCTGGAGGCTGCATGTTTGCCTTGCTGGCTATTTTAACAAGCTACCATGCAAAATCAAAACTTTACTTCAGAAAAGTCAAGAAGAAGGTGGTCAAAATGATTTAGAGCAAATAGCAAGTAGCTCTAATGCACCCACCTAAAAGGTCTGTGTTAAATGCAACCCGCGAGGAGTTCTCCCTGTCACCCCTACGCCTTCATTCGTCCGAAACTTCAAACGTGATGTTTTTGCTTATGTCGCCATCTAGATGAACACATGTGTAAAAGACATACGGACGACGGAATTAATATTTGTTACAGTTTATGCGAACGCCCAGGGTTTAGATGTTTGGCCTACATATTTTTGTAAGCCTACATAAATGCAATGCAACACATATTTAATATGTGCTGTTGCAGTATAGGCCTCATTTAATTTGTGTTCTATATTGAACCAGCTCGGTATATTTATTCATCCTATTTTCCCCTTACTTGTAGCCCAACAAATCATGGATGTGTTATAACTAGGATCTGAAGGTCTACCCAGAGAAATTGGCGAAGAGACAATAGATCATGAAATAGCAAACAGAGGGCGCTGAAAAACCAGAAACTAGCCACTAGTGGTCGATTCAGACTCATCATTAGGTTAATTGTTTATGGATAACTGCTTAACGTAATTGGCTTAATCCACTACTAGATTTTTATATGCATTCTTGGCTGGGGCACTCTTGTGATTTGAATCTTAAAATGTTTACTTTGTTCACATTTTTGAACAACCACGTAATTCGTCATGTTGGCGACATTGAGAGCTTATCATTCGCATCACCATGTATTTATGTACATGTGTTGCCTTGAGGACTGGTGGTTTCCAACCGGCAGCGATTGCAGGTGTCAGGAGTTTACCTAATAAGTTCTCTAAAGCGGTTTACAATTTGTGTATTTTTAGCACTATAGGCCTACATAAGCTTTGAGAAATGCTTGGTCAAGCTATGATTAGATCAACTTTGATTACATTCCCTGGGATATGTTCTTGGCTTTCGATCTTTCATTTTGCTATCGAACCTGTTTCGTGAGAATACTTAATATTATACAAACGTAGGCCGATTATCTCTCATAAAGCCTTTCAACTTCCCGAAAATTGACTAACAATCTCAGAAGTTATCTTAGACCTTGGAAAGGAAAGTGGGTTGTTTCATTATTTCACATTCGTTTTAAGAAGGATTCAGACTTTATTTCTTTATTTCTTTATTTCTCTATTTCTGCCAACACAATTCAAGCTAATTTGTCCAAACACGAAGGGATGATAAAAAACAGAGATGGGCCTCAACATGATCCCAAAAACAAACAAATAAACAAAGTTACCCAGATTTACGGTTACAAAATTGTATATATTGTATAGAATAACAAATAACAAACAAAATGGAGGTTAATTGATTAATTTCTCCTTCCTCTTTAGTGTGTTAAACATGATGAATAAGCATGTTAAAAGTGAGAGTTTGGGCCCATTTAAACGTTGCTTTCTGTGTTTCTCTGAAATGTCGAGAAGAAGGCTTAAGATGGAAGAGAAAGGACTTTAACTTCAAAGAACTGATAATCTATAATCTCTTTGTATGCTCCCTCACACATACATACATACACGCACGCACTTACACACGCACTCGCAAACACATGCACACACGTATGCATACGGGTGCACACCACGCTCTAGGAAGCTGAGGAAAAGGCACCGAAATCCAAATGGCTGTCTCCTCCGCTCCTCTGAGGGCTGCTGGTCCTACGGGAGAGACGAGGGAAACAGGAAGTGGGTTTAGTGAAAGAGGATTACAGGGTGAGTGGGGGAACAGGGCTAATCTGCCTTGGATTATAATCTGATATCCCTCCTTGGCATGAAGCGACACTCTACTGCACATTGTGTCTCCAGTAGCCTTAGTGAACACTTCAAAGAAATGACTTGTATGTATGACTTGGCATGACTGTAGCCAACAGCTGTTGATCTGCACTTCTGTTTACTTAGTTTCTCACTGTCTAGTTTGTTGGAAGACCTATGACACATTTGATCAGATAAAGGTCTCATATAAATAAGTGTTTATTTGTCTCCACCACGTCACAAAAGCAGATTTAAATAGCCTACGTAGGTATGAAGAAGTTATTTGAAAGAATTTGTGGTTATTTCTGGAAGGTTAGCAAACTCGTTGAACAATAACAGTTTATGGTTTTGTGAAGGTGGTGGTGGTGGTGGAGTTTGTTGTAGTTGTGGAGGTGGTGGGGGTGGAGGTGGTGGTGGCTAGGGCTATAGTGTGCCATGCTTGAATGGATTTACCCTAGAACAGAAGTACCTGAACCAACAAAATAAACTACAGAGGAAAACATAGGCCGGTTGTTGTCTTCTGCTGGAGAGCATGACCGTGTATCCAGCGTCTATAATAAGTTATTATGAGTGGAAGAGTTATGCAATATATATGTTAAATTAATTATTTCTTAAAAAGTGCCATAGTATAATTTTTATGCAGAAATGTGTAATATGTTGTATCAACATATTACAAAAGTAACTGGTTCACTAAATAATCACAGAGATTTGTCCAAGTATTGTGCAGTAATTTACCAATATATTGCTCTTATATCGTTTATTTTTACCAAATTAATGTTTTCATACGTTATTATGTTTTAGACGTGTGAATGCATGTGTTTAATTATTCATTTAAAAAAGCTCTGATCTTATCGTTTGAAGGCTTCACAGATGTCCCTGAGCATCAAGCCATCTGTTTGGGATTCGCTGACACTCATCTCCCAGCCCAAATAAAAGTGTCACTGTTGTAATTTTACTTTTCCATCTTGACCTATGAGCCTGAAAATATAAACATACCAAGGCAAGGCAAGCCATGTACGCATGTTTATATTTTGGCAGCTTAACCATTTAGAATACACCATCAAACTGTTCTAGTTACATATATTCGAAGTACATGAATATTTTACATAGATCTAGAATAATAACATTATTAAGATATAAGAATATAATAAAATATAATATAGATTTCAATCTCTTTAAAACTCTTTAATGGTCCTGTAATTCTGCTGCTGTGACGTTTCCCATCTGTTGTGAAAAAAAGTGTATCTTATCTTATCATGAACAACTCTCATAGCTCCAATTTTCATGAACCACTTTAGTATGGTTGGCAGCTGGTATCATTACAGTGCTTATGAGGGAGTGATTCCGTCACCTTTTGATTGTTTAGATTTGTTTACTTTAACATACCTTCTAGCTTCCATCTCTAATTGGCTATTGACACCGGGTCTCTGTTCTGATTGGGTGCGTCTGGAGGACGTTCCAGCCACCCCCCGTGCGGCCTGCCTGCCCCTGGGTGGATCTCCCCAGGGTCTGGGCAGGGTGGAGCTGGTGGAGGGGGTCCAATCATGTTCGGTCTGGTTCTCCATCTGACAGAAGACGGAGCGGGCGGTGCTGAAGGCCACCATTGGAACAATTTCCTCGTTGTGGTTGTCCCCGGCCGACGCCACCATCCTAGGGGAGCTCGGCCTTGATGATGCCACCGTCCTTGGGGAGCTCGGTCGGGACAACGCCACCGTCTGGGTGGAGCTTGGGAACCGGTGGTGCACAGAGGGACATGATGGTGGTAAGCGTACCCTCGAGACTGGCGGTGCTGTTACGGGCGGGGTGCACTGGGCAAACCCGGCCTCATGGAGGTTGGCTGCGTGGTGGTGATGCAGAGGCCCTGCGTCCAGCTGACGGAGGTGGTGGCGCCTCCTGGTGGGTGAACCGGCCACATTGCGCAGGTGGATTATCTTCCGGGCCTGTTGGTATAGAGTGGAGGCCGTCTCTATCTCCTCATCCACGTCGTCATCCAGGTCTTGCTCTGGGTCCGGTTTGATGGCGTTGGTAGATGTGGCCGAATTCTGACTCATGGTGGCTCGGTTTGGAAGTACGGAGACGTTCTGCACGGATGCCCTCAGCCGCTGGGACAGCCTGGTCCTCGGGTACGTGACGGGTCGTCCATGGTCCCTCTGGTTCTCACCGGTGCCCTGGAAGGAGTCGTCCATCAGAACCTCTGGTGGGGGAGGTGGTAGGCTCTCCAGGTCATCCCTGCTGTCTGGCCAGCTGTTGTTGTTGTTGTTGCCATTGGTGATCTTCTCTGCAGTTCCTATGTCTGGCAGAATGAGGGCAGCACTCCTCCTGGGCCTCTTGATGTGAGGCGGGATGTTGGCCAGTCGCTGACCCGGCCGTCCATCCACCCCTTGGCTGAACGTATTGATCAGCCGCCTCACAGAGTTGCGTCCTGGGGGACGGGGGGCGTACCCTACCTCTGGTAGTCCACCTGGGAGCTGAAAATCCCTGAAGGGACATTTTGCAGCACCCCTATCGGCACCGGAGCCACTTAGAGAACGCTGTCGCTGTCCCCTGTACGTGTTACAGTAAGGCTCACTTGATCCACCTTCTGCTCTGCTCCTTCTCCTGTTCCTCATTCGCTGGTCCAAGTCTCTTTGGCTCTGTTGCAGCTCCGTGATTGGGTCAGAACCTCCGGTGGATGGAAAGCATTTTGGTTGGGTGGAGCTCACAGCGGTCAGGGGTCGCCTGTGCTGATGGTGTTCATAGGCCACGTTGGCCAGCGGTCGGCTCGGATCCGGGGGCGAAGAGTTGGACCTCTTCCTCCCTGGCCTGTCGCCCTCCTCCTCTTCATTTTCCTCATCCTCCTCCTCTTCTTCTTCCATTTCTTCATCCTCCTCCTCTTCCTCTTCTTCCCCACCTTCGTTAAGGCCCCCGTGATTTTGGAAAGGATTGGGCGGACTGTCGAACAAGGCTTGGACGTTTCCCCCAGACCCACAGCTCCCAGAGCCAGCGCTGCCACGGTGCTGGCAGCGGTGCCTCTCAGATCCGGCCAGGGACTCGTTCTCTCCGCCGATGCCACTGTCCTCGCTGTGCAGGTTGATGTCGTCGCCGTGGGAACCCCTCGCGGTCGCCTGCTCCACGTGCAACAACACCTGCGCCAACCGTCCCTCCGCCGCCCGCTTGCCGCGCAGTTTGTCTGACAGCACCCTGGAGACGGAGGCGAAATATTCGACCTTCTCCTCCAGGGTGGCGTTCCCGATGGCCTGGAAGGAGCTGCCCACCAGCCTCATCTTCTCCGTGGAATGCTGGAGAAGCTGCTGCAGGAGATCCGGAGGCGGGTCGGGAGGGTGGGTCGCGTCAGCGCTGGGTTTGGCAGGCGTAACATACGGGCCGGTGGTCTTCCCAGTCGCAGGCCAGGCCATATAGTCACCGTGTTCCCTCATCATCAGCTCGCCTTCCTCGGCCATCTCCTCCAGGGCCTGGTTGATCTCCTCGAAGCGAAGCACCAGAATGCCCATCATGGGCTGGAGGGATAGATGTGTCTGGGCGGCCTGGTCTAACAGGCCTAGCAGGGTATTGTACTTGGAGATGTTGGGATTGACGTAGGCGTAAGCCGCCTGGTGGGCTCGAACCATGTGTGGTGGCAGGTCCACCTTCGTTCCGACGGATGCCTTCCTCTGCATTTCTATCCGTTTTCTCTTCTCCGTGCCTTTAGGCTTTCTTTTCTTCTCCGTCTTCACTGGTGTTGAATCGGTTAGAATCTCCTTACACGCGTTTTCCTCCGGTGACGGGGAGTCCATTTCAGCAACACTCTCCATGGTTCGGACGACCCCAACATCAGGGTCGGCCGAGGGCGGTGTATCACCTTCTTTGGAATCCTCTTGCGTCGAGAGTAACACGTCTTGGGTGTGGGGTAGTTCAACCTCTTCAACATGCGGGTCTGTCTTTAAGCATGTCATCTTCTCTGCTTGTTCCGGATCTTCTACAGCCTGAAGAGCCGGTTTGTCCTCTGGTTCTGGGAATTGCTTTCCCTTGGAGGGAGAAGAGCCCATTCTCACTTCCTAATGACTCCGAACAGGAAAACTTTAAAAAGCTGATATTCCTGATCACCCAAACTTGTTAGCTTAGCTAGCTGGGTCGGCCGAGCTCCACAGACCAACACAATATTCCACAAACGATATTCACTCACCGTCCGGTCTCCTACCGAGTGTGACGGACCCCAAAAATGTGTGTTTAGCACCTGCTGTCTATTGTCGTGGGCCCCTGGGAGCCGGGCTGGTTTCTAGAAGCTGTCCGACGTTCTGGCTTTGTCGACACAGAACCCTCGGCAGAGGGGAGCTCACGGGATAAGACGGATAGAAGACGCACACAGATGCTCATGCTAAGTCCATCAGTGCCCGCGCTCATGCACACACACGCACACACGCACACACACACACACACACACACACACACACACGCACACACACGCACACACACACTCTTTAAGCTCATTAGTGTATTTAAAGCTTGTTTACCAGGTGCCTCTTTTAGCTTCCTTCACTCCATTACAATTGGTTTCCAGGCAACAAGTTCACTTATGACAGAAGCAATACACACTTCTTAACCTCTTCATTTATGAGTAACTTTCTGGGATCTGAATTGATATTATTATTTAAGTAAAGTCAAAAATATTGTTAATTGTATTATGGCTACTACTATTAAGTCAGCAAGTTGCTTTTACTGAAATCTAATTAGAGTGAATTCAGAGAGAGGTCAATAAGGAGCAGGTAGAGGTTAGGGCATCTTGTTCTAGAATGCCTACAGTTATGTTGTGGACATTGGGGTTGTATAGCCTTTTTTCATTGTCACAGTCTGTGACATTGTCACAAAGGGCTTCACAGAATGATCAATAGGTAAATGGGCAGACATGAAATGGTATCACATTCACAAGGGAAACAAAAGCTAAGTCACATTAAGTTAGTAGAAAATAGAAGTTTAGCAATGTGTGTTCAAATAATAACTCATGACTCTGGGGTGGTCTGTTCCACTGACACATTAAAAGAACAAATACTTTTCCATTTTCTTATTTTTCAAAAGCTAGATCGGACTTCCTTTGGTCGGATTCTATTTTGTGCTTTCTAGTGGTTTTTACGGTAAACTTGCAAAAACATGCCGTCATCTGGGTGACCGGACCGGTTAGGTTTCTGATTTACAGTAGCGTGACAGAACGATGGTGCACAATGTACCGAGCAGAACCAACTGCCAGCGGACTTCCCACGAGACATTCCAACACTCAGTGTTGGATTGAGTGAAGGCAGTGAAAGCAGTCAAGCAGTGAAACTGCCCACATGATTACATATTTGAGCTAGAGCTACGAATGTGGGAGCAATTATAATTATAATTATGTTATAAATCAATGTCATTTACCAGACAACACCTCCCAGCCCTGCCAGAACAAGTTTAGTCAGTTCTGGATAAAGTAAGGTATCGCGGAAGCAGAGAGGGAGCAAGACAAAGCGGGGGTAACTTTATGTGTTTTCATATGAATATGAGTAATGCCTATAGTCCGTTTCAGTTACATTTGCTTTACTGACACACAGCTGTACCCATGATGTTTTTTTTGATATTTCTTGATTCAATTTAAACTTAAATTAGACAAACGCTGCCAGGTACATTTCATGGAGATTCAGATTGAAATCAAAGCTTTTTAAATTTTAGCTCTGCTGAATCCCGTATAACTCGTTCCGTTCTAAGGTGGAGTCGTGAGGCGGGTGTGACTTAGCACCTCTATTATGTCTTATTTTTATCTTTGGTTCTTTCTTTCAATTCTTTGTATATTGTACTAATTATTGTTTAATAATTTATCAGGTGTTTTAATCCTAAGTAATTTACAGGGACCTTTTTCAATTCTTTGTATATTGTACTAATTATTGTTTAATAATTTATCAGGTGTTTTAATCCGAAGTAATTTACAGGGAACTTTTTTTCAGATACATGTCTATGCGCTATAAATAGAAAACGTAGGAGTCAAGAATAAGAAAGTAATTTATAAATTATATATATTGTATATTATATTTATTATTATTTAAAATGAAAATAGAAACAAAATCCAAAAGGAAACACGTGAAGTCCATTTAAAACAATAAAATATGCAACATAAGCAACAGAAAACAAAAAAGCAACAAAAGAAGATTTATTTTTGTGAGACTAAGAAAGAAGGAAGGGCTACCTTTACCTTTTGCAGAATTACAGATCGCGGTCCTCTTTGGGCGTCCAGAATATTATTACACGTGTTATTATTTCCTGTTGAATACAATAAAGGTATAATACGAATATAATTATGTTTAATACACAATTCAATTAAAAACAACAAATAGGTGCAACATAACCTGGTTAACATTTAAGCTAAATAATAATATAATCTATGATATTAAAAAAATGTTATCAGGATTAACAATGAAGCATAGTGCAATGTGCTGCCAGCAGACGGATGCGCTTAACACTCTTTCAGCAGATAGGCTAACTCAATCAGCAATAAGCAGAAAGCAGTGGTGCTGTTTCTATATGAACAATACAAAATAAAACACCTTTCACAAACAGGCGATCGTGTCAGTTATTGCCATAGAACGAGTAGAGCTGTTGGCTCTACTCGTTCCTCTACTTGTACTCTCTGTTAAAAAGCTGAGGCTAGCCTGTGTACTTTATAGCGCCACCACATATTTTGCTAATTGCATGCATCTTCTCAAGTTGTCCGTCTCTCTTGAAAAATCCGAACTGAGGCCAAACTTTAGATTTTGTAAGACTTCGCTGGAAGGTGTAGCTTTTCCTCCTCCATGTTAAGCTCATGTGACGTACCGGACCAGCCTCGGCCTCGTAGCGTGATTGGCCGCTGACAGCAGTGGAGACGAGAGAGCGCGCTTGAGAAACAGAGGGGGACTCAATCTAAATATACAATTATTGGTCACATTTCTAAATAATAGAGGCATAGGGCCTCTACTAATAATTATATACATAAATCGGATTTTACCAATGCAAAGATGTTAGAAACGAGGTACGCCGGTGCACCGATGCGAATCGGTGAATCTTATCCCTAATATACATAGAAGATATAGAAGATAGTGGAGTTATGTTCCCACAACAACCAGTCCTCGCACACAAAAATGTTACCAGTAAATCGTCTCAGAAACTCGAACTCCTAAATTTTCCTTTTCGTCTGATTAGCATCAAAGGACCTCTGACGGGGTCGAACTTCTCGGAGCCTGAGGGTTGGTACGGGCTCACCATCCCATCGCTGAACACTGTATGAGGCTGATGATCGCCTTCCCTCTCCAAGTCCTCTGCTGAGCTTGACATGATCCTCCATCTCTTTATAATCATCTCCAGCGGGTCTCCGTTGAGCTTCCACAATGCCTCGTAGCACTTGGGCAGGAGGTGGCAGAAGACGATGCCGTAGCTGGACACCAGGATGGCGGAGGCCTGGATGGCGGAGCTGTGCTTCGTCTTCAGGATGTAAACGGGAATGAAGCACACCCACACAAACAGGTACATGAGCATGCTGAAGAGGATGTAGCCTGTCTCGCTGAACTCCTGTGGGACCTTGCGGCCCTTGAAGGCCAACAGGAAGCCGGCGAGCGCCAGCAGCCCGATGTAGCTCAGCATGATGCCGAAGCCGATGTTTCTGCCCTCGTAACACTGGATCAGCTGGTTCAAGTCCTGGGGGGATGGGGTGGGCTTATGCACGAAGGGGGAGTCGAAGACCAACCACAGCACACAGATCACGGCCTGCAACGCCGTCACCACGAACACGATGGCGGGCGGTTTGTAGAGCTTATAGAGCTGCTGGTGGGCCAGCTGTCCGAAAGGCAGGAAAACCAGAAAGGTGCGGAAGGCCTTGACCAGGATGCATGCCACACACAGCGTGAAGCCCATTGCGTATACCACCTGGCGTGTGCGGCACAGGTGCACGTTGGGCTTGCCAACGAAGAAGATGACACTAACGAAGCTGGCGGCCAGGCCTACCATCATCACACATGACAGCCTCACCTCGGCGCGTCTTATGGGCGGGGAGTCCCGGTGCACCATGAAGACCACGAAAACCCCCACCAGCAGTAGCAGCCCGGCCGCAGCAGCAAACACCAGGGCAATGGGGTGATGGTCGTTCCAGTGGAGGTACACCTCCTTCCGGGCTGTACAGTTCGTCGAACCCCTGATGGACCCGGTACCTTCAGGACAGCGTTCGCAGCTGGAGAGGTCTACGGAAAGACAGAGTTTACTAGTAAGGTTTGTTCTGAATATTTTTATCATGAGTCTTGTGTGGGATATTTCTATTATTTATTTGTTTATTTAAATAGGGATAGAGCACGTTCATAAATATCAGCGTAAAAATACAAGAAGAAAACATGCCGGAGTTTGCAAAAATGCTGGATTACATCCGTAGTTCCTAGGCAGGTAACACAAGTAAACATTACAGTGACAGTAGACAAATACAAGACACAATACGTTATACAACAAGTCTGGTAAAAAGTGATCACAATTCTGTTCTGCCTTGAGAGCCATTGTTTGAGATGGATCTTAAAAGTGGGATATGTAGGGCACTCCCTTATTGCAGGTGGTAGGCTATTCCAGTATTTACCTCCCTTTACTGACAGCACAGTTTGTCCAAATGTTGGTGGCCCTGGTGCCAATGCCACTGCTAGCCCTCTGTTAAATAAATTCATTTAAATGAGGTGGGGCAAGCCCATGCAAAGCCTTATACATAAAACAAGCATATTTGACCTTTTTAATATTGAATTGGAATGTGATTATGGATATTGAGTTACGTACCCCAGCGACCCTAATTTCCAAGAAGTGTCCCGTCTGGGATCAATAAAGTATAATCTAATCTTTAAGGAGATAGCCAGTTAGGTTAATTGTTGACATTGTTTATGTCGACAATTAACCTGGTGTAAATCAGCCATGATTTTTGTTCAACTCACCCCATCTCACGGTGTAGGGGCATCAGAAATTGGGCAGTCGGTGATCCATTTACATCCATTATATTTCAAACAAGTGTTACGAATCTCCCATAGCTGTATCTTGTTGTTTTCTTTACCACAGGGAAGCGCATATAAACTGCCTTGGCTAGGTCGTTTTCTCAAATAGTGGTCACAAACTAACAAAACAAGTTTCGACTCACATGCCACTGCACATGCTCACAGACTTAGAGACTGAGGCTTAGAGACTGGCAGCTAGAGTTCTGAGTGAAGATAGCAGCTGTGTATTGTGCAGTGTTATAATTCAGAATTCTGAGTGCAGGGCAACATTTACATACGTCAAGAGGGTAAGTGTAGGAAGGGACATTTTTTAATTGATAGGAACAAAGCGTTCTGTGTTTCCATGGCACTATGCATGCTCATGGACTTAGAGACTTAGAGAGGCAGTTTGAATTTTTAAATGTAAAATGTCCTGGTCATAAGCGCAGTGAATTTTTAATCAAACTATGGATTTTTTTATTGCTTTAACCCACCGGTTGCAATGGACTGGCTCAGTAAGGAAAAAGTACAATTTGTGTATTTGTCTATGTTTGTCTCGTTCTACTTACATTCATTCAACCGGGAACTAAGCAGTGTGAATGTTTAGGATGCATTCCAATCAGTTAAAAACATCTCTGTTGCCAGAAGAAAATGTAGCTATTTGTACATTTCTGCAAACCATGGATAGGTTGAATTTCAAAGTTTCCGAAACAAAAATAAGTTTTATATCAACGTTTGTAGATACGCGTATATCAACGTAGTGTGTTTGAACTGCTCGTGGCACTTTTGATGAGCTTTTGGTGTTTTAGGGAAAGAGGATGGGGCTAGGCTATTTTCTGGTTATGAAATAACCTAAATTATATATTGTATTAAAATGTTTGGGAAAAATTAGCAACCTTTTTTTTCGGAATCCCCCAGCCCCCCAGCTCTCGTTTATGCATATATGGCTTTCGGCCTATGGCTATAATTTCCTTTTCTGAGACATGCAAACATATTTCCTGTATTTTATACATAAACATGAATAAATTACATGAACACAATATTCTTAAGAACCACCCCTGAAATGATTGGTTCTTGGTTCCTGTGATAGGAACGGGACACTGTAAAGAGGTACATTAATGTTTTAAATTGAAGCACCGTTCACATTGCTTATGAGTTTATGAGTTCTATGTTAAGTGTAATTTGCACAAACCCAAATTAAGATTCATTACAATAATAGTGCTCTTCAGTGATAAAGGAGTTTAGTTCCGACAGCTAAGCCTTCATTTGTTTTGTTTTTAGCATAAACTAGGTTCTGACGGCTAGGAAATAGACCCATATTCTAAGGTGCATTTTGAAGCCAAAAACCAGATTTAGTAGTGACACAGCTGATAACCTATTTGTCAAAGCAAAGCACCACACTCATTGATTTCATCGAGGCACGTTTATTTGACATAATTCAAAAATGTATCGTAATAATTTATTTTAATTGGACTTGAGGAAAAAAGAAAATGGATGGATTGACGGATTGTATATATATTCCATATTGTTAAGAATATAATGATTTAAAGCTAGCGTAGGCAATTTGGAGAAACCAGCCAGAGTAAGCTAGATTTTGAAAGTATCCCACCGATAAAAAATCCCACCCTTCCTTTCAGGCCTCCCTCTGCAGCCACTCCCCCAAAACACATGACTAAATCGCTAGCTTTAGCAATAGGTCTGCCTAGCACTGTGGATACTCGGGTCATAAGCAATGAGTCCACGGACAGAGTGCGGGCAGGTAGCCGGGTAGGTAGGTAGGCAGACAGGACAGACAGGCCATCCGATCATATCAGTCGGTCCGAATTAAATGATTTAACGGGCTTATTACAGGACTGCAAAAGCAACTGATACTTTTTGTCTTTTTTTCTGTTGATTTATTGATGTTGTCGGGATGTACAGAGAATTTCAACCAATATGAAAATATTCTAAAATAAATTGCCTACCCAACTTTAATATCATTTTCTGAAGGCATACAAATATTTGTAAATATATGTAATT
>JAOPJO010000097.1:14244759-14255707 GCA_027123675.1 Molva macrophthalma
CACCCCCACACCCCCCCCCCCCCCCCCCCCCACCCACACACCCACCCACAAACCTTTCGGGCGGGGGGGGGGTTTGGGGGGTGGGTTAGGGGGTAATGGGAGAGAGAGAGTGTGTGAGAGAGCTCTCTGACGTTTCATGTTATCTGTCTCATTACAACATGGCCAGACAGACAGACAGACAGACAGACAGACGGACGAACGGACTGTTAATTAGTGTTAAGAACTGCAATGTACTGTAGCTTATCTGTAGGAAGAGACCCTTGTGTTTTACTGATACGGCAAACATTTCACTTCAATCAGAAGGTCATTTCAATGACGTGATGTGTGTGTGTGTGTGCATTTTTATAATTAATAAAACAAAGAACAGTATGTTGGTCGTAAAAGTTGGAATAAAAGTTGACAGTGTTCCTGTTTGATGTTATGTATTCAACGACCAATCAGATCCATCGGTGCGCATATACACTAAAACTACACTAGACTGACTAGACTAGACTGACTAGACGAGACTAAACTAGACTAGTAAGATGAGACTAAATTCAATACACTAAACTACACTACATTCAATTCATGTCATGTTTAGATTAGAAACTAGATTACTAGATCTATTAGGAATAGATTAGATAAGACTAGACTGAACTGTTAAAATAAACTAAACTAGCTAGTACACATGCACAAAAAATACTGAGAAATTCACAGGGCTGAACAAATTCTCTCTCACACTCAACTCTGTCTATTACTCTGGTCTCTCTCTCTCTCTCTGTGTTTCTTACCCTCCCTCTCTTACTCCACCTTAACTCTCTCTGTTCTCTCTCTCTGTGTTTCTTACCCTCCCTCTCTTACTCCACCTTAACTCTCTCTGTTCTCTCTCTCTCTGTGTTTCTTACCCTCCCTCTCTTACTCCACCTTAACTCTCTCTGTTCTCTCTCTCTCTGTGTTTCTTACCCTCCCTCTCTTACTCCACCTTAACTCTCTCTCTCTCTGTGTTTCTTACCCTCCCTCCCTTACTCCACCTTAACTCTCTCTCTCTCTGTGTTTCTTACCCTCCCTCTCTTACTCCACCTTAACTCTCTGTTCTCTCTCTCTTGACAGCAGCGGAAGTGTCAAATGACTCCAACATGGCATTTTATTGTGCAGAATATGATTACACACACGCACAGCAACACGCGCACACACACACACACACACACACACACACACACACACACACACAGTAAAACCCCTCATAGAATTATGTGAGGTTATTAGATGAGGCTAACCATATCAAGCCACTGTGATGTAGCATCCCACCGTACAACCACCACACTATCCACTCACAGCTATGATATGTTTGCAGGTGGGGCTCTATCTCTCCCCCCCCTGACAAACCCACCCAACTATAGAATTTCGGCCGATGCACACAACTCCAACCAACGCAGACTCAACATAAAACTTATAATAATCATAAAACAGAAATGCCTTGAGACGACAAGGGAGAATAAAACAGACAGGACTAAGTTGTTGGAGGGTTCATTAAACATTAACTGATCCAGCTAACCATGGAGCTAAGCTCTGCAGGTGTCCAGATCCACCACAACACCTGCAGGTGTAGCAAGAGCTGGCTCATGCCAGCACCCATTCAGCGTTTTCTATGTTTAGTCAGCAAAACAGCCCCCTTCTGGGACTACTGGGACGTGGTTCTATTTTATGCACACCCAAAACATCTTTTTTTATTCTGCTTCTAATTTAAGGTTTGTCAAATCGCTCATAATATAAAGTACTAAAGTAATTCATTTGATTTAACATTCAAGTTCACTGAGGTACAGTTGGGCCTAAAGCAAGTGACGAACAGCTTCCTCATCCAGAACCTTCCTCAGGCGACTTGAGGAGGATAATTCCTCGATGTCACGACGACGGGGTTGTGAAAGACTTTATGATGGGATGTATATCCTCCCCCGAGATGGCTAACAGCTAGCTTTAAGGGGCGCCGGCCTTATGGAGCGCCCGCGACGGACCAGTGACCGCCGGAATCAATCTCCGAGCCGAGCGTGAAATTCGCCGGCGTAATCGCGCCTAAAGCCCGCCTGATGTTGTGTCACGGATGTGGAGGGGATTTCACACCCTGCAGAAAAAAATAAATAAATTCCAAAAACGTAGAAAAAATATATTCTGACAACGGAGTAAACTCCTTGCCGATATTAAGCTGCAGCGATTAAAAAAAGAAATATGAATACACACATCATCTCTCCATTCATCCACCCCCCCCACCCTCTACCCCCTACTCCAGGTTTCTTTCTCCTCGATTGCCCAATTTCACAAACGTCCGGAGAGAGAGAGAGAGAGAGAGAAGGGTGGGGGGGGTAACTAAGTGCTTGTCGCCCACGGTTGCGTGTCACTGACCACCGAGGGTGCGCCTGTCACCTTGCATACCGGTCGAGACGCAAGGCGAACAGGTGACAACTCCTCCTGGAGTTCAGCGAGGGAGGAGGGTGGAGGAGGGAGGAGAGAGAAGGAGGGAAGAGAGAGGAGGGAAGTGGAGAGAGGAGGAGATAGGAGGAAGGATGAGGAGGAGAGAGGAGGAGATAGGAGGAAGGATGAGGAGGAGGAGGAGGAGAGAGGAGGGATGCTGAGGAGGAGAGAAGAGGGAGGAGAGAGGAGGGAGTCAGAGGAGGGGGGAGAGTGCGTGTTCTCTGGTTGATTTAGGTCGCCCAAGCAGCGTTACCGGGGCTGTCAACCTCGATACCGTCATCGCCGAGACGAGTGTCTCCGAGTGATGTGGACTCTAGCGGTGCACCAGAGTCTCTCCGTATCCTCAGTTCCTGATCAGGGAACGCATCGCAAGCCAAACCAGAACTACGATAAAATCAAGGTCGGCAGGTAGACATCAGAGGACAAAGGTCGATGAGGGGAGACCTCTTGGTCGGGGGGGGGGGGGTGTTTCTGTTGCTGGCATTGTTGCTGGCAGCAACAGAAACACACTCCAGTGGTTTCCATGGTGACACCAGGGGATGAGTAGCGGAAGCGCGACCGTCTGCCAAATTAATTGATTCTAATCCAATTATGTTTGAGTCGCTGATCTTGCCCGGGCAAACCGTATCTTCTGATGAGATGTCTTTTATTCCAAGAGGATGGGTCTTGAAAATGTGCTTGATAGGCGAATAAAAACAGACTTGAGATTACTGAAGACCCAAGCAGCCCGTGCTTTGGAGGTGGTTCTTAAGACTGATCTGGGATCATCAACCATTGTGGAATAAAGCTAGACACAGCTAGGTGAAACATCACCCTGCCACCGTGCCTTTGTGCAAGGCACTAAAGACATACTGATACATACATATACAAATGCATGTATGCATCCAAACATAACCTTTTGGCTTGCTCAATTATTACTCAATTACTGTTTTATTGCTTGTCTTTCATTTAGTTCTATTTCTATTCTGTTTCATCTAATTTTGATTTGGTTTGTTCAATCCAATATGTACACAAAAACTTTATTGAAAAACTGCCATAGTCAAGAGAAACTTCTTTCTCATCTCCTTCAGGACTTCATTCCTGCACAGATGATTGTTTACAGATCATGAATTATTCACAGATAATGAACAATGTGATTATTTCTCTTCCTGCAGAGATACGAACATCAAAACAATTCACGGATCTACCAAGTCCATACGTACTAATAATTAGTTCACCACATTAACAATGTCAGACCATCAATCTGCCAGCCAATCAGTCAGTCAATCAGCTGATCAGTCAGTCAGTCAGCTGATCAGTCAGTCAGTCAGCTGATCAGTCAGTCAATCAGCCAGCTAAAGTATGAAGGGGTACTTCCATATGTTAACGAGCGTGACAGTTCCCACATAAATACAATTTTGCTTGCAAAGAACTGCTAAGTGATTAACAACAAATCCTTTTGTCCACAAATGGTTTCCCGACTAACTGATGTATGAATGAGTCATACTTCCAGCTATTTGCCTTTCATGGTTCTTTTTTTTCTGGTCTGCGACCAGCTGCTCAGCAGCCAGAAATAGTGTCAGCCATCTTTAACGCTGAATTGCAGGTGAGAGAACATGAGGTACACACACGCAGTCGGGAATGATAGAGAGAGACCAGCTGAAGATGGTGCGGGGGAGGGGAGAGAGAGAGAGAGAGAGAGAGAGAGAGAGAGAGAGAGAGAGAGAGAGAGAGAGAGAGAAACACAGACAGACAAACATATACACACCTTTTCTATACTAACACAGGCATACACAATATTAACACACTAACATACATACTATACTAACACACATACTTTCTGCCACATGGGATAAATGAGAACCAGAGAGAGAGAGAGAGAGAGAGAGAGAGAGAGAGAGAGAGAGAGAGAGAGAGAGCAGTGTATGCAGAGAGAGAGAGATGGCAGTTGAGAGGCAGAGCAAGATAAACCTATAAGAGGCAGAGAGAGGGAGAAGTAGAGAGATAGAGCTTAAGAGGGTAGATGAAGAGGTAGAGCGGTAGATGAAGAAACAGAGAGAGAGAGAGAGAGAGAGAGAGAGAGACAGCCTGGGAGGATACCATGTGTCATAACAGCCCACTCACGTTTCATGTGAAAATGCAAAAACATAAAAAACCTAATCTAAGGGAAGCCGAAGAGACGCAGAACCAAGACGAGCAAAGTTCCACCCGGTGGGCTGGTGAACAATACGGCTGCTGTCCTTAAGTAAAGTTGATTGTTTCAAACAAGTCTGTATGAAAACAGTGCCAACGGAGGGTTCAGGATATAGGATCTTTATGAGATAAGATGTGGGTGTCTCACAGCAGAAATACACGACAGTTCAATAATTTAAGTGATACAACATGCCCAATAAAAGTATGGAAAGTAGTCGTAGAACACAGCACATATAAAGCAATCTGCTTGCTTTGAACTCATCAAATCAGAGATAAAACCTAATGTGTGTGGTCTCTGACAACAAATTCTGTCCCACTTCCCATTTTAGGGCCATTACATTATTAAATATGGGTTATAAACCACAAAGCATCACATTCACAGAGAATAGCTGAATGGAAAAAAAATCCAACCGAGGTGATTATCTCTACAATGCATTCAAGAAGAAGAGTGGATTAGTGAATATTTAGTCTGCGACACCTTTTGGTGGATTTACTTTTTACATCCCCACAGTCCTGGCATCCGTTTCTTTTCAGTCCTCAAATCTCTACCTGTGAATACAAGACGTAGGAGGATAGACCTCGACAGATAATCTTCCCCTGTTATATCTGTAGCACAATGTTGGCTTTGACATACAGCACAGACTTGTGAAAATCCACTAACTCCTACTCTTTACCCACTACTACCTTGTTCCTGTCGCACATTTTGAAACCTGGTCCTGCATTACATTGTTATGTTGTGGCTACACTTTTGGTTGTATGATGTTGGTTATTTTCCGTCTCACTTGTAAGTCCATCCATCCACCCACCCACCTAACACGATCAGTAAGACACTTCAGGGAAAACGTCTATGCTGGATGAGTGTGAATACAGAACAGCCTTCTGGAACCTTCCACGCCCACCTCCCTCCACCACGAGACCCACCTGGTTGGGGTGCAGGTGTGTACAGGTTTACCCCCCCCTTCCCCTTACCTGGATAGTGTAGTCTCTCTGCCATAGGTTCACTGATGGGTCTCAGTGGGCGAATCAAAGCGTCTCAACTCTTACTCCAAGCCAATCAGAATCTCTGAAGAGGGAGAAGAGGTTGTTAGCCAGAGCCTGCCAGATGCTAACTGATATAACCACAGATAGGCTGGTGCCAGAGCTAGCCAGATGTACGCTGCTACAACCACAGCTACTGGGGTGCCAGAGCTAGCCTGATTCTATCTGATATAACCATAGCTACGGCGGTAACAGAGCTACCCAAATGTTTGCCGCACTAGTTCTTTAAAGTCTTCAGGAAAAGTACCGGCCCAAGCTGCTGAACAGATTCAGCAGAATTAGCCGCTAAGTAGTTTTATGTTTGTGGACATTTTTCTGATGAATATTTAAAGGATTAAACGTTGTGGGAGACAGCTGGACGCAGCTTGTTTTCCAACATTTGGCCGAGCGTCGCACAAAACACTTTTGCCAGGGGCACACGCTCGCATATTTTGATTAAAAAAAAAAGACTTCTATGAGCACTTATTAAAACAGACACACACACACACACACACACACAGTACTGTTTGGCTGGTACAGTTGGAGCAGATTTGTTCACAGGACAGATTTTAGGAGGAATGTACTGGTGAAATAGGTCACCGTCCAGATATGATTAAATACATAACAGAAAATCCTGGAAAGATATTTTATTGGTATGTTGCGGCTCCTCAACGCCTCCCATCGCCAGATTATCACAGATTATAATCCCTTTTTCTCTTCTGTTGACTTTATCGCGTCTCATTTCGAAGTGTAGAGCATGTTTCCCAACATGTTGGTCGGGAGCCCACTTGCCTGAGTTGCATCTGGGGTCACAGGAAGATTGCTGGCTTATAAACTTTAGATATTTGATGGTGCATTTTTGCCAACAAATGTTAAGTCCCTATACAAACAGGCTACGAACCAACATCAATGGCGTGGGGTTGGCGGGGGTAAAACGATGAGTGGAGATGTTCACAAAGACTTCAAGACCTAAAAAATGGCCATGGAACTTAAAGGGGCTGGAACCACTGGTCTAGCAGCCAGGCTGTTTGACCTCCAGAAAAGTTTTTGGGCTCAAACCACAACGTAGGCATCCTTGATAAGGATGCCTATGTTGGACCTACCTCCTCCTTAATGACATGCATAAAAAATGGATACATAAATGACTATAAAGTTCAAATTCGTATTCATAACTTTATTGTCCATCAACAACGAGATCACCTTTGACATGGCTCACTTTAAAAAATATAACGCCATATGCACTTAGTTACAGCAGACAGAGGGAAATCAAAGTGCGCTGCTTTTAAAGGGCAAAATTAGAGTATGCAGGACAACCTTTACGTTTTAGCAAATTGTAATCGTACATTTCAAGCCATTATCTCACTGATGAACCAACACTGATCTAAGTGAAGAGAGTGCCCCAGCAGAACACAAAGATACCGTCTCCAGATCACCGAAACCTGCAGTGCAGCGCTTCGTTAGCATGAAGTGCATGCAATGCCAACAGAGTCGCTGCACGCTCTGGCTAGAGATCTAACAGACAAGCCTGTACACACAGAGGGAGCAGTGGATGGTCTCCAAGCAGGTGGAACCGCCAGCTTAACAAAGTAAAAGCCCTCATCAGTATTGGAGACAGCCATCTGCGCTAGCTAGCTAATTAGCACAACAGAGGGATACAGACGGTGAGTGATGTGAGTCACCGGAGCACAACAATGATGGGACTTTTACTTTGTAAAGCTTTAAATACAGAGGTGTTCAACACATAAAACCAAAGAGCAATAGAGATAATTTAAGGGCCAGAGAGATTTTTTAGTAGAGACTGTTTTTTTAACCTTCTATATCCTGTTCTTACTGATTACACATCAGGGGTGTTACACATCGCCCTCAAATGAACCCCAGGATGGATGTTTTCTCCACCCCCTGGGAGGCGGTGGGGAAGAGAGGAGGTGAGGTAGAGGAGGTGGGGCATGGGGGGCGCTGGGAAGAGAGGAGGTGGGGGAGAGGAGATGGATGAGATATAGAAGAGGAGGTGGGAGGAGGTTGGGGCAGTAGGTTGGAGGTGAGGAGGTGGGAGAGAGGAGGTGGGGGTACTGAGGTGAGAGGAGGTGGGAGAGAGGAGATGGGGGTACTGAGGTGAGAGGAGGTGGGAGGGAGGAGGTGGGGGTGAGGAAACAGATGAGGTGGAGGAGAGTTAGTGGGGGCCACTGGGGGTAGAGGAGGAGAGCAGGTGTGAGGAGAGGAAGTGGGAGGGGAGGAGTTAGGAGAGGACAAGAGGAGTTGCTGGAGGAGAGGAGGAGAGGTCGAAGGCAGAGAGGAGACATTGATGTCTTTCAACTAATTCTGAAAACAACATTCTCTCAGAACATACTTCCTGTAGGCGAGAACATGCCAATGAGATGCACAGACACCTCATAACCAGAAGAATTTACATATTTAGGTGTAAATAGAGCCCATGTGTTTTTAGACGACACACATTGTTTAATCCACAGCAAAGAGAACTGGCTTTGGTTTTATTTAAAATATACATTTTAGCCATTTAGCTTTTAATTGCTTTTATCCAAAGTGATGGTGATGCTCAGAATAATCAAAGCATGTAATCCATATTGGAGCAACTACAAAAATCCAAAGTGCTGCCCAAGCAACTTTCTAAAAGCACCCAAACTCTCCCTCACAGCAGCTGCTCAGAGAAATCAACCTAATCTGTCCTGACACACAAAAGATTGCTGCAGCGTCAAAATATTGAATAAGCTCCTTGCAGTAATGACACTGTTGTACACCTGCAGATCTCATTAGCTGTGGGTTATGGAGAGAGCAACTCAGTGAATTAACGCACATCTGAGATAATGAATGGAGTATCTGGAAGCTTTAATCAACTCTACACCACCGAGAGCATAGCGTTTTTTTAGTGGAGGGTTCGGTGCTTTGATATGAGGTCGAGGATGAGTCTCATGCTGAAGAAACTCAAATGGAAAGTGAAAGTGAAAGTGAGTTATAATGGCATTGATGGCAGTGTCTTATTCAATTATTACTATTGCATTTCTCCGTTCTTGCTTTTACGTTTCACTCCCGATCGGTTCCGTGGCGATGCATGTTGCCAAACATGAAGTGTGTCTTTGCACAGAAGACAAAATAAATCAAATTATAATAACGTTATTTATATATTATCTATTGAAACAGGGTTGAGATCTTCCAGATCATTCAGAATAATGGCAAAATAGAGAGAAGAGACAGAAACATGATTTTTTTTTTTATATAAAATGTTTTTTCTGCCCTCAGTATTCTGTATCCAGAAACAACCATTTCAGAACATATTATAGGTTTATGAGGCATTTTCCCCATTCAACATGGGCCTTAAAGTCATACAGGTATGTAATATGAGCTTGGCTATATAGTTTTATAGCTCATACTTTATTATGTGTTGAGTGTTCAGCCGCTTTCACAGACTAAGGTGGCATCCATTACAACAAAGATATTATTTAATGTGATAACTACCTTGATCGATTCCTTTAAAACACATACAGCAATAGTCTCTTCAATCTGTCTTTAGTCCAGAAAACGTGAGCTATTCCTTCTCTCTCAGATCTCTCCCTCCTCACGCATGAGTTCAATCCTAAATCCCTCTCGACTGCTGCCTTGTTCACTATGTTTCCTGGCACTTGAACAAAAGACATAACGATTAAAAATTCAGAGGCAGGAAATTCTCTTGAATATTGTTTATCCTCGCAGGTTGAAAGATGTGCTGCTCTTGAAGCCGTTTAAGCATTGTTTGGATATGCATTACCCTTGCATAAGCATCACAATCTGACTAATGGCAAACTAATGGAAGCTTTCCTCTAAAGTAGCATTTCATAAACTATGGGTCGGGATCCAAAATGGGTTGCGATCCAGTTGGAGGTGGGTCTCAAGGTTTATTCCCCCTGGGCTTATGGGACGTTCTCCCTGTCCATTAGAGGGCTTACGGTCTAGATACATGGGTCTCTGTGCCGTCCGTAGTGGAGCATGACCAATATGATCAACTGAAGATGCTATATGGACCACGAAGGCCAAGCGCATCTCTAGTTTTGTGTGGCCGGTCTATCTTTTCCTCTCTACATGGCCCTCAAACAGGTAAATACTCCATAGAGCTGTGTACAAATCTTTTTACCAGAGGCAATGCGACGCAGCAGAGAAACCTGATGGGTTCAGTACCAGTAAACATAGCCTACATTTCAAAACCCTACATAACCAACTGCATTATCACTTGGCAAAAGTCAATATGCACACAGTGAAGCCGATCATTTCAGAAAAAATACTGGCAATGCACGAAACAACACGCCTCAAAGACGGAGTCTGTGTAGCAGGTAAAACACCTGCCCCGCGCCGTCTATGTGCAAGTTGTCCGAAAAGTCTGATTCACATGTATTTCAGCCGTTAGGGTTGGGGTGGGTTAGGGTGTCGCATAATGTGGGGCCTGCAAAGCTATTTGAGACTGGAACTGGGATGAACGGCTACTATGGAAATAAAATTGACTTGACAACATGAACTGAAATATTCAGAGCTGGGAAATGCAAACAAGACCCAGCAAGTTCTTATTTCCCACTCCTTCATTTCTCTCCCTCTATCGTCTCGATGAATATTTAATCTGTATTCTACAGGAAAACAGGATGCGCAGAGGGGAGAGAGAGATGGGGGAGGGGAGGTGAAAAATACTGATGATGGTTTATGGAGAATAGAAGCATTGCATGTCTTTTCAAAACCCCATTAAGATGTAATATTTACTGTGTCAATAGTGTGCAGAGTGTTTAGAGTGATTTTCCAGAGCAAAATTATGCAGTACACTCTTTTTTCGGATTCAAGGTTTCTTTAAGCATTATCGTTTCCAAACAGAGCATGCTATGATTGTGTTTGCTTTGAAGCCCACTCATACTTACATACATCCATTGTTAATTTCATCAATGCAGCCATACATCCATCCACCAAATTAAATATTTTATTCATTCATCCATCCAGCCCTCATTCCATCCATTTGATCTTTCATTCAAATATTTATCCACCCATCCACCAATTCATTATGCTATTCATTCATCTATCAATCATTCCATCATACCATTCATTCATACATGTGTTCATTCATTAATCAAATAAATCTTGCATTCATTGGTTCATCTAGCCATGTTTGTCAGTGTATTCCTACCCAGGATGGTGGACTGGAGCCAGACCACCCCAGCTTACTACAGTTAATGGCAGGATCCCTATTTGGAGGGTTATCAGTCCACTGGATCACCACACACACACACACACACACACACACACACACACACACACACACACACACACACACACACACACACACACA